>APFE031499514.1:20847-49792 GCA_000404065.3 Pinus taeda
GACCTTTAGTGTATTTTCTATCACAACTGTAACAAAGCCCTTTTTCTCTTTTTTCTTCCAATTGTTGTGGTGTCAACCTTGTAGTTTGTGGATGGTTAGGGGCAACAACACTTCCATCTTTATTATTGTGAGTGGTAGGCTTCCTTGTTTCCGTAATTTTGCTTTCCATTCTTCTTTCCAACCTGAATGCCTTCTCCAACAAATATGGTTCCCAAAGGCAAACCTCATGTTGGATGTTATCTTTTAAATTCCCTATGAACACATCAATCCTATGCTCCTCTGGAATATATTTTACCCTTATATTCAATTTTTGGAAGTCCTCAATGTGCTTCATCATTGAACCCTTTTGTTTGAGATTTATCGATTAGCTAAAAAAAGTGTTGCTTTTTGTATCCTCGTAACGTGTTATCATTTCATCCGTAAAAATAGCCCAAGTGACAATTTGTTTATGAAAGCAAAGCCATCAATACCATATAAACTGATTTGGTTCCAAATATAAAGTTGTAATGTGTACCTTTTGTGTGTTTTGCACATGATGGAGATCAAAAAATTGCTCCATCTATAATATCCATGTTCCGGGATCCTTGCCTTTAAAATTCCTCATATCGATCTTTGGAACATGGTGTTTCTTCGATCCAATGTTAGAGTCTATGAAATCATGATTCACATTTATTTTGTTATCATCATGAGTTTCCTTTACTACCCTTTCGCCATTAGTAAGCATTTCTTGTAGAAAATTTGTCAAATATGTCTTCAAATCTTCCATACCTTTCCTTAAATCATCCATATTAGCTTCCAAGCCATCTATATTAGCTTCCACATCATCCATCTTATCTTCAACATCATTCATCTTAGCTTCTACGCCTTTCATCTTAGCTTCTACGACTTTCTGTAAGCTAACCATCTTAGCTTCCACGTCTTGGGCACGGAATCCCCCAAGGCAAGTTTTGGGGCTTAAAGCCCAAGTCTTGACTAAGTCTAATGTAAAGACTCCATGATGTGTGGGAGCGTAGTGCAAAGATTGCAAAAGAGTTAGAGGGTTGTCTGCCCTCATTTTTGTAATGTAATGTCAGCTTGAGAGATCTACCCATGGTCCACAGACCATTGGATTGTATAAATAGAGTGAGGCTCTAAGTTGTAAAAGAGATAATAAGGCATGAAATAGATGAATGACAATGAATTGAGTTTGATCTAAGTATAGGGTGAGTCGTTGGGTCATAGAGTAGGAGAAGGCTCTACAGCTGAGTGCGCAGGGGCCTAGTAGTCCGCAACTGAGTGCGCAGACCCCTCCAGCTGAGTGTGCAAGGCAGGTTGATTCTGTAACCAATTGAAGCAATAATAAAGAGAAGTTTTACATTATTTTTGTGTATTGTTTCCTATTTTCTGCTTTGAAGTATATTGGGCATGGATTGTAAGGTTATTGTTTATTTGCTGTGTGAACTTATATGAATATGATGAATAAGTGAATATAAGATAAAGTATCTGTTTACATGAAAATAACTAACTATCATAAGAAGATAAGTAAGATCCGCGGTGTAACTTGGGGAAATAGTGCAGATCACTACTCTAGCAGTGTGAAAGCTCCATAGCCCCTGGTTAGGGCCGCATGAAGGCGAATACAACAGGGTGTGAAAGCCTTGCAGGTCAGGAAGGTGCGTGAAGTAACCTGTGTGAAGGTATTCACAATTGGACTACATCGACCCCTCATACATCTCAAGGATGCGGAAACTTGATTCCAACATCCCCCCCATACTGCTTCAGGTGAGACCACAGTCCATGCTTCGTGGGCTATTGCCGAAAGGGCCAATTGTATAGGGATTTGTTTGGTTAAATAACTCTGAACTTGGGTCAAGCCCCATCAAGCCAGCAAATGGTTCTGTTTCTGGGACTGGAATCTACATAGAGATGTCTAACGTTGCATCACTGGAATCCAACTAAGAAATAAATTGAAGGCTAGTTAGATAGGAGAATCCACGAGTTCATGGTGCAAGAGAATAGGAATCTGTGACTAACAAAAGAAGAGTGGTTAGACTGCTACCTGTACACAAAGAGAGGATTCATTACTGAGTTCAGAGTAGACACTATGGTAAGCTCATATCTATGTAAACATTGATAAAAGTCCTTATGAACTTTGGCAAGTTTGAAGCTAGAGAAAATAAAGGAATTCTACTTGGTTACTCCTCTAGAAGTAAAGGATACAAATTCTACAATAAAAAATTTCAAAAGATAGTTGAATGCATTGACGTTGTGATTGATGAAGCATACACAGGTACCAAAAGGGAAGCACCAATAGATGATGAAGATTCTTCTAAAATAATCGAAAAGAATGTTGAAGAAAGAATCAATGAAGCATCAAAAGAAGTAAGTGATAGTACAAAAGCATCATAAAAGACTCCATCAAGGTATGTTCAGAAAAATCATCCAGAATCTCAAATCCTAGGTGATAAGAAAACTAGAGTATAAACTAGAAGAACTCTTGTTGGAACTCCTAGTTATTGAGCCTTACTATCCACAATTGAACGACAAAATTAAATCAAGCTAGAAACACTAAATGTTGGGTTAAGGGTATGAATGAAAAACTTGACCAAATAAAAAAGAATCATACATGGGAATTAGTACCTAGACCTCATGATAAGAATTTTATTGGGACAAAATGGGTATTCAAAAATAAATTGAATGAGAATGGATAAGTAATTAGAAATAAAGCGAGACTTGTTTGCAAAGTCTATGCTCAACAAGAAGGAATAGACTTTGAAGAAAAATTTGCACCTGTAGCTAGACTAGAAGCCATAAGAATATTTCCTTCCTTTTCAAGCTTTCATCATTTCAAAGTCTATGAAATGGATGTTAAATCTTCATTTTTAAATGGGGACCTAGAAGAAGAAGTCTATATTGAACAACTTGAAGGGTTCATTCTAGGAAATGATGAAAAACTTGTTTGCAAACTCAAGAAGGAATTATATGGGCTAAAACAAGCCCCTGATGAATGATATTATCGCCTTGATAGGTACCTTCAACAACAAGGCTTCACTAAGGGGTATGCATATAGAAACCTATATATAAATGCGGAGAATTGTAAAATTTTATTTTTTGTTGTTTATGTGGATGACATCATCTTTGGTAGTAATGAAGAATCGATGGGTCAAAGGTTTGCCTCTATCATTTAACATGAATTTGAAATGTCTTTACATGGTGAACCAACATACTTTCTTGGTTTACAAGTATAACATGCAAAGAATGGAATTTTTCTTTCACAAACAAAGTACCTCAAGCAGATTCTGGAGAAATATGGAATGTAAGATTGCAAACTGGTATGCACACCAATGGTGACAGGATGTAGTCTCAGTTCGCATGATGATTCTCCCACAGTCAACCAACTAGAATATATATCCATGATCAAAATTCTACTTTATCTTACAGGAATGAGACCAGATATCATGCATGCATTTGGGATTATTGGACGATTCAATGCTAATCCAAAAGAAACTCATCTTCAGGCAGTCAAAATAATATTCAAAAATCTATAAGGGACTAAAGACTTTGGATTATCGTATCCAAAAGATGCAAATATTTCTCTTTGTGCTTATACAGATGCAAATTGGGTAGGAAATGTTGATGATAGGAAAAGAAATAGTGGAGGAGAATTCTATATCGGGCCTCACTTGGTATCATGGCTCATAAAAAAAAGCTCAATTGCTTTATCTAATGTAGAAGCAAAATATGTTGATGTTGCATATTGCTGCACACAACTTCTCTAGATGATGCAAACATTGCAAGATATTGAAATCAATTGTTATCCAACCATTTCCATTCTATGTGATTATACAAGTTCCATTAGTATTTCGAAAAATCCTATTATGCACTCCAAGGCAAATCATATTCCAATTAAATATCATTTTTTAAGAGAACAAGTGTTTGAACAAAAGGTCAAACTAGAATATGTCCCCTCAAAAGAACAAGTTTCTGATATATTTACAAAACATCTTCCACGTGATGTATTTGAATATCTCAAACATAAATTAGGAATGGTCCCTGCTTCATCACTTTCTTAATATTTCCAAATCAGAGGGAGCAATGTATATGTTGTCTTGGTGATAATTCTCATGGTTGTTTTTGATATCTTTCTTTTTATTTCTAACAGTGCATATGCTATCGTCACAGGAATAGGATCAGATATTACAAGCTTAGGGGGAGAAATAGTTGTGAAATTTCAATGCTTTACCTTTTTTATGTAGATCCTATGAATAACTATCACGTATATAGGCGAGTTTTGAACTAAACAATCGCATATATTTTACTATACTGAAGAAACAAGCTCCAATTTTGCTTGCTGATTTTGGAATTGGTTAAGTACGATCTACAGATGTGGAACAAGTTTAGGGGGAGAATTTTCTATGCTTCTAATAGTGCATTATTGGCATTATGCTTGCTATAATTTCTTGGTACATAATGATGCTTCTCAATGGTGATGTTGCTTATGTTGCTGATGTTCTTGATTAATGATACAAAAATGCATGCTGTTGTTTAGGTTGTTGTTAACATATGCTTATGGTATAGATATTATATGGTATATGATAGTTGTTGATGACTATCATGGTATTATTAAGGTATTTTGCCTTGATATAAGTTTCATATCTATCATTTGATGTAAAGGGCATGTAAATACCTATGATGTAATCATTGTAAAATTCAATCATGTATGGACTATTGTGGTCAAGTCATGTAATCCCATTTTGGGTGGTTGATGTAATAATGAAGTAAAATATGTAACCCCACTATGACTGGGTGATTGATGTAAGTTTGCATCCTTAGTGATAGGAAAAGTTGTATTCAGTTAATTTATAGAGTCATGTACTTCATTGCACATCCTTCTGAAGTTTTAGCATGGGCTCAGGGAGTTTGGTTAGTTTCAGTTAAGGGAGAGAAGCCTTCATTCAACATTGGTCAACCATTTTCCCTTGATGTCAAAGGGAGAGAGGAGCTTGGTGTTTGTAGAATGCTTGGTATATCTACATATGTGTTTACAAGTATTTACAGGTTGTGGTGACCAAACACCAAAGTGGTTTCCATCAAGTCCAAAGGGGGAGATTGTTAGCATTATGACTAGTGTGTTGTCCTTGATGGCAACCTAGTTGATGAGTTGTACTTTGATGGAAACCTACTTGATGCAGATGTTAATAGGATATGTCTACATGTGAAAGAAAAGGAATATCAGTTCAGAGATAGAGGAATGATAAAAATGATGTTTGAAGAAGTATACGAAGGTTCTATGAAGCAAAGTCGTGTACATATGCTGGTTTGGTGAAGAAAAGTCAAGTATATGTAGGTTCTATGAAGCAAAGTCGTGTACATACTTAGGTTTGGTGAATAAAGTCGAATATATTCATGTTCTATGAAGAAAATTCACGTACACACGTGGGTATGAAGAAGAAAAGGTGTGTATATATTCCACAACATGGTATTCCAAATACCAAGGGTCTTTACCATGGCCTTGACCTATGGTATTCAACCGAGCAACATATATTTTTATCCTGTCCAAGAATACCATTGACACTAGTATGGTTTTGAGCTATCGGTATTGTCTAAGGGATAAGCTATATAAGGATATGAAGATTAAAGTGTTTGTAAAGTGCAAGTGATGAAGATTTTATGAATAGTTAGATCTAAAGAAAGTGTGAATGTAATGGGTTATTAATGAAACTAAGTATGCACTGGGAATATGATGATGGATCAGATCTAATAGATTTGAAATGACTATGTATTGAAGAATCTGCTTATGGGTTGATTTGATCTGTGATGATAATGTCTTGGTGTGTGATTATTTTGTTTATTCTGAGATTTGGGTATGTTTGAAGTTCTGTTGTGCAGCGAAGGGTTGTGTCAATAATTGCAGATATGTACACAAGTTTGATAGCTTGAAAGCCATGTACACATGCAAATTTAACATTGGTAAGTCACGTATCTATTGTATGTGGGTTTCATTCCTAAAAAGCACGTATTCATGCAGAAATGCTTTCTGGAAAGCGCGTATATAAGCTAGGGTTTTGCTAAAAGGAATGTCTGAACAATCGAATTAGTCTTGTTGTCTTTCTATTGTCTGTTAATGAATTCTTACCTGAGAATCTGAGTTTAACAATGATGCTTGAAGTTTAATTGATTGATTGGAGAAGTGGCAATTCTGCTAGCTATATGTGATTGAAGAGTTGTGATGGTTCTGTGATAGTTTCATAATAATTGAATGTTTCGGGTTTTAACTCAGTGCATCTTTTTGAATAATAGTGATTTAGTTTTAGGGTTCAATGTTTTGAGATATGTACGTAGGTATGCCTCCTTAAAAGCACGTATGTATGTGGATATGCTAAAGCAAAGTAACGTATATATTCTCATATTCTATTGATCAAGGTTTGTAGTGACAAAATCTAGTTTTTGTGATGATCAATATAAGGATTGGTATTTTGGTGAATGGGTTTAAAGTCATCTAACTGCTTTGGTTGTTTGAGATTGATTTGGGTCTCAGTTGGTACAATGATAAGTGATTTCATCTGATGATTGGTTTCAATTTTATTATTTTATGTTTGTTGTTGCTAAATCTTGCACTTGCAGCACAAGTGCATCAGGAGGCAAGGAAAGCTCCCTAGAGACAACCTACGGGTTGATTGTATACTAGTGCCTAGGACATCTTAAATCGATGAGTACTTGTAAGGTTATATGTGAGGGGGTTCCAGCACTGTCACGTAAAAAGGTATGAGGGGGCTTGGTTTATCCTCCAAAGGTATGAGTTATATATTTCAGGTATTCCCTCACCCACATAGTTCCCAGAAGTATCACATAGAACATCATAGAATGATTACTTCAAAGGGGATTATAGATAAATAGGATTTCTTGAGTAAATGAGAGAGGATTAGAGGAAAGAATAACTCATCATATAGAGCCCAAAACATCCAACATTCCATATTGAACACATAGAGCTACAAGAAATGGGAAATTCTACACTTGTTTGAGTTACAAGTAGAAATAATGGACTGAAGAGAGGATGGATGCTGTGATTCATGAAGAGCAGCTATTAAAGATATGATTTCAATAATCCAGGCATGCACTAACATTAACAATGTCAATACAAATGGATCCATGAGGAACTACATGCACATGCATAACATATTGATACCAATAAGTTTGTGAGGAGGTCTTGAGATATTTCTAACAATAGTAGTCACATGAATTCAGAAAAGACTATAAACATAATGGAGTTAACATGAGGAAAAACATATAGTAATTCTAAGAAGGAGGAATCTCCACCATTTCTATGATATTTTGACATATATACATGAGTAAAGTAATACATCTCAGATAATAGTCGTTCACTTATAGAGTTATGAGCGAAAATGGTATCACAAAGTTCAACCCTCGTGGGTTAGAATATTTAGAACCTCTATATAATATTGCTTCCCCCTATTTATAAGAGGAGGGGGAGCTGGAATTACAGTCTACAAATATTTGAGCCTAAGCCCCAACTTTCATGCTAGACTAGATGTCTTGGTTTCTGTTGCCCCAAAAATATTACAATTAGGGTCAAATCCCTTTCTTGGAAAAATACAACCATAAATGCACAGACAAAGAAGATTGAGAGAGGAAGGAGGAGGCGTCCCCTTGATTTTTCAGTGTTGGTCTTGGATTGATCCACGTCCCTATTGTCATCAAGCTTCTCTCTATTGCTGAGGTAGTTCACTGCTGTTCAGTCGATTTCTGTCAATTTTGCCTTAATTGTTTGAGTGACCTATTCAGTGGAGTAGGAAGCAGAGTGGGAGAGTCATCTTGAGTGGTCCTTTTCTGTGTAGAGGGATGGGGCACCATGCCATGCCATTAAGTCTTCCTGAGTTCCCCCCATATCGCTTTGCAGCTGCACCATGGTCCATTAAATATCGCAACTGCTGACCCATCCACCCATTTAAAGCTATTTCTTGCACTATCGGTGCCTTGCTGTAGTGTAAAAGCTAAATCTCTCAACCGTGGGCCTTTGTACTTGTAAAACAGGCGAAACGAGCATTTTTCATTTCTCCCTTAACCTCCCTTCATTATAGCCCCTTGTGTGACATTCCTTAATATAACTAGGGGCAGGAACCAAGGGTTTAGTCTTTTGAGTTCCAAGGCTTTGAACAGCCATGCAGGGGGGCTTTTTTCTTATAATTCAAATTCGCCTCTAAATGCCTCTTACATCGCATCAGCTGATCTCCTGGACATGAAAACTTTATGGAATGTGGCTTATGAAATATCGTATCCGGGGAATTTTCCTTATTGTAATCACAACCGGGGAGGAATTTCGGCGGAAGAGAAAGCTTTACATTGTGTGCTCGCCGATTGCAATGGGTGATGTCATCACTGCCACGTGTCACCTTGTGACTGGTGACGTGTCACCCAGAAATGGTCCCATAAGACCCCTGGATATGCTGAAACTGAGTGACACATGTCCACTTGTGATATTAACATCTATACTGCCACATCACTAATGACATCAGCTGCCATGTCAGCTCTGAGGACCAATCATATGCAACCACATAGCCCCCAGTAGAGAGAGAAAAATCTCGAAATGGACTTGGTTTTTCCATGAATTTCCTTTGTATTTGGTTTCTTGACCTCCTCGACGATGTGCAATTATATTGCAAGATCAACGGTTTGCGAGTATTTTAAGTTGAAAACTCGCTGATCGCCGATAGCACGGGACTGTGGGACTCCAATATCAGCCTTTGATGCCAAGAAATACCGATAATCTTTAAGTGTGTGCCTTGGGACTCTGTTGATGGCTGATTTCAATATATACTCCGCGTGGATGCACCAACTATTGAGATGTCATATCGGCAATCGGTGGATCATTTCCTTTCATTCCGCTAATGCTCCTTCCCCGCTAGCAAGCCTGATTTTCAATTGCAATAAGCCTCATGGGTGTCAATTGCGATTTGCCTCCACACTTAGCCATTTTCTTTATTTTCTGAGTTTTTCAAAGGAATTCTTCAATAGGGTCTAACTTTTGATCCAGGAACCCTTTTTTGGACTTCTATGCTGGAAATACTAAGAGGGGGGTGAATCAATATTCCTTAGAAATTAGCACTTTTAAATATTTTTAGAGAATTAGTTAATCTTCAATTATTATTAATGTTTATGCAGTAATAATCATAAATAAAATAATACAATAGACACAATAATTTTAGGTGGAAAACCCCCTCTGGCTCAAAAACCACCAAATTATTTTATAAGAAATTATTTAATCTTTAGCCCCAACTAAAATGAAAGCAACAACTTCCTATAATTATAGAAAAGCACTCTTCTCTAGCTCCCACTGGAAGGATGCTCCAATGCCCTGGTTTCTTTAATTGTCAACTCAATGGATGCCCCAACATCCTAAACCAACCTACCACCCTAAAGTGTTCACAGGCTCAAACATGTAGGCAAATTCATGCACCAGCCTAGAACCTCGCTTCCACCCTATAATGATTGAAATGAGACAAGAGTGTGGATTCCCGTACCAGGGACAAAAATCCATGATACAATATGATTTACAATGATTTTGACCAAACACCCAATCACACTATGACCTGCAACCCAACCATGAAATCATCCCAACAGAGACTCCTATACCTCCCAATAATGCCTTTTCGACTCTAGGCAAATTGACTCTTTTACAATAATGACTCTTCCAATGATGACACTTTTACAATTTACAATGATGACTCTTGCCCTTGACACTTCTTCACAATATACAGATGGATTTCATGTCTTCGAAGGATGTCCCACTGCAATGCTTCCTTTGATTCGATACTTTTGCTCTTGAATTCTTGCTTGAAGTTGTACTTGAATATTCTTCTACTTGCATGGAATTTTTTTTTGGTGAAACCAATCCCAAAACAAAACATAATACCTTTCAACTTACCTTTGCCTGTAAAACACCTGTAAGTGCATAATAATGAATAAATACAAATTAAAATTACAACACGTACCTAAAGTGTGCTTATTACTTTTGTTGTTGACTTGTTGCAAAAGTAGACAAAGACTCCCACTCTTGATATAGGCTTGGAATCTATGCAAGAACATATCCCAAAGTTGTCCCTTGACTGTTGATGTGTGGTCCTTACTAGAGTGATCCTTGAATGCATGCTTTTTCTTCCATTCTAGGATCTCAATATTGAACCTATTTTATCTATGTAATTTCGGATCTTCAGGGTCTGAAATTTCATCCTGTGGCAGCCCTATGGGTCCTCTTTCCAACCCTATAGGTCTGATCAATATTGGATTCTTCAAAAAGAGTTATGGCCAACCTCCCACCATGACCTTATTATATACTAGTTTACTAGAGAGAACTTTTACGAAGTGCAATGTGTCACTGTTGTGAGATTCGGCCCTAAAAACACTGCGAAACAAAATACACTCGGTTCACTTTCTGTGGCTATTTACGAAATTTGAATCCAATTCTCAGAGAGAAAATTATGATGATTTTCCCAATGTCACCTGTTTGACATAGAATTCGGGAGTCTGCAAAAACCCTAACTTCCTCAGACCATATCTACACAAATATAGCAAACCAAGATCTTAAATTAGGTCATGATGTTCACCAAGATGTCAAGTCAAATGGGTGTTAATTTCATCTTCTAAAGCTTTGCATAAAAAATTTATAGTGAAAATTCCACGATGACATGTTTGAAGCAACAAAATCCCTACAAGAGGAGGATATGAGGGTCATTATTTATATGAATGTCTTGAGTTGAGAGGGCCCTCAACAAGTGAACATTCGAGGGATTTTAGGAGATTTTATTATTATTATTATTATTATGATTAATTATTGACTATTCAATGAACAAAACCAATTATGAGTGCCATGCCACAACCCCATAGGGTTTTAGCCTACTAACTGGGGTTACTAACTTCAAACATTAATATCTCTCAAACCATGAAGAATTACTTAGTGTGCCATATATCAACAGAAACATCTCAATGAGTAGAATCCATATAGAATATTCTTGACTTAGAATAGAGTACGTTGTCAAGTCAAAATTCCCATGCAAGATTAGGGTAGCCCCTGGTGCAGCTTGGGTTGACATCAATGCCAACCACTGATCAACAATCTCCCCCTTTGGAATTGATGGCAACACAAGTACTCCCCCTACGATCATGACACCTCTTCCTACTACCTTCTCTCCCCCTTTGTCATCAATGGAAAAGGGTAACTCCCCCTAAAAAAAACCATCTTGCGGACCTGTACACACCTCCATTCCCCCTTTCTAGTCGAGTAGATAAGAGAAAGAGTTTAAAGAAAACTTAGGAGAATCCCAAACTTTTGGCGAAGATACTCAAATGCTTCATGAGGTAATGGTTTGGTAAAGATGTCAGCAATTTTTTCCTTTGTGCCAACATATTGAAGCTTGATATTCTTTTTGGCGACCTCCTCTCTGACGAAATGATTTTTAATCCATATGTGCTTGGTTTTGGAATGCATCACAAGATTCTTGGAGATATTGATGGCACTAGTGTTATCATAAAAGATGGGAATATGCTCATCAAACTTTACTTGAATATCTTTCAAAGTTTTCTTCATCCAGAGAACTTGTGTACAACAACCTACTCCCGAGATATATTCTACTTCTACTGTGGATAATGAGATTGAAGACTTCTTTTAACTTAACCATGAAACAAGACAACGACCTAGATAGAATGTTGCTCCACTAGTACTCTTACCAACACTTCCTGCCCGACCTTCATTTGTATAAGCTTGAATAACCAGATCATTTCCTTTGGGATACGATAGACTGTATTCTGATGTGCCCTTAAGATATCGAAGAATTCTCTTGATGCCAATAGTATGAGATTATTTTGGCACTGCTTGGAATCTTGCTACTTGTCAACTGCCTGCATCACATCAAGCCAAGAGGCTGTCACATATAGGATACTACCTATCATGGATCTATACAATCTTTGGTCCACATCCTTTGATGAATCTTCTAAGCTTAACTTGTAACCTGTTATCATGGGGGTAAGGACTGGCTTGCAATCTTCCATCTGAAATTTTGGAGCATTTCCTTGATGTACCTGGCTTGATATATGAATATTCCTTTATCCTGTTGAGAAATCTGAAGCCCCCAAAAGTATGCCAGATCGCCAAGCATAGACATTTCAAACTCACTTTGCATTTCTGTGGCAAAGTATTTACTTAATCTATCATCGTTGCTTCCAAATATTATATCATCCACATATACCTCGATAATCGTTAGGTTATCTTGATCCACTTTCACATAGAGATTTCTATCAGTGCTTCCTTTCTTGAATCCTTGTTTATGTAGATACCTATCAAGATAAGCATACCAAGCCCTAGGAGCTTGCTTGAGACCATATAGAGCCTTATTTAATCTACAGACATAGTCTTCTTTGTCAGAGAGCAGAAAACCTTTGGGTTGTTCAATGTAAACTTCTTCCTCCAATTCTCCATTTAGAAAAGCTAACTTAACATCCATTTGGTAGACCTTGATTTTTCTCGAGCAAGCATAAGCAAGAAACATCTTGATAGCTTCCATTCTGGAAATGGGAGAATATGTTTCTTCAAAATAGATTCCTTCAACCTGTGCATATCCTTTGCAGACTAATCTTTCCTTATTCCTGGTAACCTGTAATCCTTCAACTATTTTTCTCCCCTTGAACCTGTAATGAAACTGGGATCTTGTTCAAACTACCTTCCTATTAATCATAGTCTTGTGCCATATACTGCTGCATAGACTCCTCCTCTACAAACATTAAGGAGTCAACAAGCTAGATTGTTCAAAATAGTGAGTCACCTAATAGGCCATCTTGACTTGAGTCATTATCTGAAGCAACTGCTAATTCCTCATGACCTTTTGATTTTACAAATCTTGAAAGCATAACTGCTGAAACCTTGTTATCTGCTTTGTCTTCTTGTACCTGTTTCCTTTTCCAGACCTTCTTATTCCTACAATCTCAAGCCATTTTCCCATAGTTATGACACTTGAAGCATTCAATGTTTTCCATAGGTGATTCCATATGATATCTGCAACCACGAGCGCTATGTCCATAGTTATGGCATTTAAAACATTCAATGTTTGGCCCATATAGCAGGCATTCTCTTCTGACAAAATCATCGTGGAACCTGTCTCGTGATCTTGCAAACTTGCTTCTAGGGTTTTGAATATAATGATTGTACTTGTCAAAAAATTCACAATCCCTAGCCATATGTCCATAGTTAGCACATAAAAAGCAATAACCATTAAATAAATGTGTGTACCTAAATGGTTCATTCGGATGTGATGGTCCTTGATAGTTGTACCTGTCAATAAATTTACAATCCTTGGGCATATGTCCATAATTAGCCTATGAAAAAAATAACCATTAAATAAATGAACATAACTGGAAGATTTTTCATTCTTCTTTGGAGGCGGTGTTGTAGTTTGTTGTGGTCCTTTGTTCTTGATTGCTTTGGTCTTGTTCTTTGGAGTTGCAACATTCTTCTTTGGCTTTTCACTTTGATCAAATTCCTTCTTATAATCATCCTGCAAAGATGTGGAGCTTGTACCTTCATCAACTGGAGCTTTACCGTCTTTAATTGCCTTCATTTCTTCTTATTCATCTGTCTTATATTGTAAGTGTTCTTTTTGTAATACCTTGAGTTTGTTGATCTCATCAGAGGTTGCATCAAGTTCTTCTTTCTTTGGAGCAAGATCCTCTTGAAACCATCTTTTCAAGATTTTCCTTCTTTTTTCTGCCTCCTCAACATGTAGCTTGAGAAGAGTGGTCTTATCTACTTCTCTGTTGAGAACCTCTATCTGTTCCTTCTTCTTCTCATTTTCAATACTAAGCCTTCTTATTTCTACTGAAGATTTTTCTAATTCCTTTTGCTTTTGGTCAACAACATATATGTATCTTTGATCAGATTCCTTCCTTTCAATTTCTGCTTCCTACATCTATTGTGTGATCCTACTAATATCTACAAATGTTGTGTCGAGTTCATGTTGCTTATGTTGGACTTCTCTCTTGAGGCCTCGTGTCATTGTATTCTTGATTTCTTCCAATTGAGTTCTAAGACTACTAATCATCTTCTCAAACTCTTCATTTTCTTTGATGAGTTATTTTTCCGTGTTCAATTTTGCTTCCAAAAGTCTTGTATTTTCCTTTTTACTTTTGAGTTCCTTTATCACGTTGATCACTTAATTTTGAAACTCTATTTTACTCATTTCTCCAATTTCTTCATATCATAATCAGAAGGATCTAAATTTTCAATAGCATCTTGACTTGATTTTTTTGTTGAATAGATATTATAAAGCTTTTCCCAAACAGATTTACCAGTTAAAGATTGACCAACTTTTGTTTTCACATAATTTGGAAACACATTCAAAATTACATTCATGGCCTTTGAATTGTACCTTTTAGCTTCATCAGTAGATGTGTCTCCACAAGCAACTGATTCCCATGCTCCATGTGCCTGCAAATGTACTTCCATCCTGGATTCCGATATCCAGTAATTATCTACATAAAAATCAAGCGTTGGTACACAATACTCACTTTCTTTAGATTTTGTTGTACACGTGTCTTCCTTTTAAATCCTTGTAACCTTCTTCTTTGACTTTCCCATCTCTATGCTCTGAAAATTGAATTCCAACGCTTAAGCTGTTATTGAAGGAACTAAGCTTTGATACCAATTATTGGAAATACTGATTACTGGAAATCTTTTTCCAAGCACTACGCAATGGAGAGGGTCTGATTTGGCTCTGATAGCCTCTGTGGCTTGAAAAATGGATTTACCTTCACATTTGTTAGGCACTTGAGGCAACTGATAACTAGTGAAGCAGAGAGTGACAACATTGGCTCCTACTAGGAACAACGCCTTGCTTGCAAGGTGCTGAGAATTTGAAGACTAGTATCCTTCACCATTGGGCATGGATTCAGAAATATATGAACTTTGTAATCAACAAAATCTCTATGGGACTTTCCTCTAGAATCTAAAATGCAGAAAATGAAAATTTTAAGAACTAGAAAGTAAATGCTTAGTTGGTGAGCTTATTTATATACACTCCTACTTATCCACATGGCTCAATTCACCTAAGTGAGTTCAACCCTCCAATGGAGCCAAGCCAACATTAGAGTACTGGGGCTTATGCCTACACATTGCTGAAAAATAAAAATTAAAACATGCATGCACCATAAAAAATCTTCAAACAAGGAACCTGATACATTCTCTTGAAATAACCTTTGTTGTTGACTTAAGAATAGGCTCATGTACACAGCCATAGGGTCATGGAATATATAAGGAATGTTTGTAGCATCCTCTTCTTCGCATACAGTCTGTTGGCCGATGTCTTTTTGGTCATGGCAACCACAAACATTATCGAGCTCTTTAGCTTTGGCCTTTTCAAGAAAATCTTGTTGCCGGGAGATTTGTATCCACTTGTTGGCAAACAAGTCCTTCTGAACTTCTACGACCATCTCTTCCTCATATGAATAATTTGAATAAAAAATTGGAGGAGTGTCTTGGTCTTATTCTCCATGTGAAGGGTGTGTGTTGTGAATTGGAGCCTCTTTGTTGACCTCCTGATCAGCCTCCTTTTCTTGTACAGCTTCCCCTAACTGGAAGCATTGTGGATCTAGATCACTTGACTCTCCAACTGAGTCATATTCATCATAGGAAGGAGAAACATCCAATTTGGCTGAATCAGACCCTGGAGGGTTTGTTGGGAGCTTAGTGATATTTCCTTCTTTTCTTTTTTGCTCATTTGGTGATGCTTCTTGATGCGAGAAGATGCTTTCTTGGAGTGGAGTTCCACAAACATCTTCAATAGGGTGTTCGAACTTAGGAAAACCTTCATCATTAAAATGTGAGAAGAAATCTTCAAATAGAGCATTCGGTGGATATAGTCTTCTGTAGTAGTGGTTGAATGCTATATGAAAACTTTTTAGGGAAGATATGTTGCCACGAGGTATTGTTCCGTACCAGACTCTAGCATCCCCCTCTAAAGAATACATGAAAAACTTCATTTATACATCTTCAAGGAAGATATCTTGCTATTTAATGCATTCACGAAACTCTTCGAGGTGTTGGTCAGGCCTTCTCTTTGTGCTCCCACTGAATCTAGGAAAATAATTATCCCACTCATGAAATGAAGGGATCAAACTCTTAATATTTTAAATCTCAACTCCTCTTTACCTTATTATTTTTAGTGTATAATATTTTAGATCTAAACCTCATTAGTATTTAATAGTTTTATATTCTCCTAACAACTGTTGTTAGTGATATTTATAGGTTATTCTTAACCATCTAAAGAATTTTAGAATATTCTTAACAGTACTAATATATAACTAAATCTATAATAATAAATAATTCCTATCCCCTTTTAGAATATTTTGAATCCTACTCTTAACCACTCTTAACCTTATAACCTCATTAGTGATTAAAATTATATAACTACTATTTTTATTTTATTATTATATTATCTCCCATCCTCTTTTTATAAAGAATTTCTTCTAAATTTCTTAACAAATCATTACTATTATTTATTATAAGAACTAATTTATAACTATATTTAGAATAATTAAAATATTAAATAATTCCATTCTAAATTTTTAGAATTTCGATTTACGTAATCTCCAATGGCTAGTTTTCAACGACTAGTTTTTCAATGATTGACCCTGGGCTATGATGCATCCCTGCTATTTATTGTTTAAGACTGTATGATTTTCTCACATTGTCCTAAGGATAAACCACATTAGTTGGTTGGAAACGTCGACCAAATCCTAATGATGTGATTAATCTGAAATACATTTATTTATCTCGTCATACAATTTATCAAAAGAAGAAGTTGAAGTGCTTAATAAAGGTTTAAATTTTACCATCGCCCCTAAGCATATTCCCTTTGAAGAAATCATTTGCAACCTTGAAGATGGAATTCAATCTCTTAGGGATGAAGACAGAGAGAAAATTAGACGAGAGTGTGCTGTCATTTTAAATAAAGAAATACCTCCGAAAGGTAATTTAAACCATGATCTGTTAATGGCACTAAAGAATTTAAGAAACAATGAACACATTGTCATCCTGAAAGCAGATAAAGGTGGGGTGATAGTAATTATGGACAGAAATGATTACATCTCTAAAATGAAAGACCACCTTTATAATAGTGGTAGCTATAAAAAGCTCAAAGATAACCCCATTTCCAAAATTACAAGAATTGTTAAAAAAGCCATCAAATACTCTAACTTGGATGGAAAAGTAAAGAAGCACTTGTCTCTCGATAGTGAAATCACCCCCCGAATTTATGGTGCCCCTAAAATCCATAACCCATCCGACCAATTGCCAACACTATCGGGGCTCCCACATATGAGTTGGTGAAATATGTTGAAAGCATCCTATCCCCTCTTGTTGGCAACACTAGCTCTTTTATTAAAGATTCTAACCATTATGTGGAATTCATTAAAGATGAAAAGTTGGATCCTAGAGATAAAATTGTAAGTTTTGATGTTGTTCAACTTTTCACAAAGATTTTGTTAGAAGAGGCTATTCAAGTCGTAAAAGAAGACACAGATCCCTAAACTGAAAAACTTGTTAGGATATGTCTCCCATCCACCTTATTCACCTTCCAAGGTGAATTCTTTGAACAAACAACTACAGTGGCTATGGGATATCCCCTATCACACATAGTAGCTAACCTCTTTATGGAAAAATTCAAAAAGAAATATCTTGACACCTCCCCTTTGAAACCAAAATTTTGGATTACGTTAGTTGATGACACTAGTGTAAATTGGCCGCATGGAGACAAGGAGTTGAAGAAATTTCTAGAAGACCTGAATAGCATATCTCATGACATCAAGTTCACAATGGAGGTTCAAGAGAATATAACATACTATTCCTAGACATTCTCCTTATAAGAAATGAAGATGGAACACTTGGGCACAAAGTATTCAGAAAGAAAGCACAGACTGATAACTATCTTGATGCTGACTCTCACCATCACCCAACTCAAAAGATGGGGGTTCTTAAGACTTGATTCACTAGGGCATTCAGAATACTATAATTCACTCACACAAAAGAAGAAATAAAATATTTAAAGAAAGTTTTTGCTAGCTTAGGATATAAATAGTTAGACATCATCAAGAACATAAAAGGAGAAAAAGACGGAAATAAAGATAAGCATATTGTTCCAAGCCCCTAGGTGGCTAGCAGAAAAGTGCATATTCCGTACATTGAGGGAGTCATAGACAAGCTGGCTAGGGTAATCAAAAATAAGGATATTGAAACCTCCTTCAAAGCCCTGTCAACCATTAGGCAAAGAATGAAATCGGTTAAAGATAGCCCAGATCACCTCTAGCATAAGGGGCTATATAAGATCATATGTTCTTGTGGAAAATGCTATACTGGGGAGACTAGTGTATATTTTTAAATTAGACTAAAATAACATGGTGCAAACATAAAAAATGGTAGAACTCGATCCTCATTCCTGATAGAACATTCAAAAACAAACTTGTCACCATATTTGTCTCAAAGACACCAAGATTATCACCAATGAGAACCATAAGTACAAGAGAAAAATTCGAGAAGCCCTTATAATTATAAAACATCCACCCAATCTTAATAGGGATGGGGGCTTATATGTTGGTAGAAGTTGGTTTCCCTTACTCCCTCGGGAGCAAATACCGGCTCATTCCCTTCTCCATTGACCCTCTTCACCCTTCCCCTTTCTTCCTCTCTTTACTCCCCTAATACACTTGTATTTCTCAATCCTCCCCTAAGCCACAACCCCCCCCACCACTCCTTTTTTCCTACCCTAGTCCCTGAACTAGTATTTAATAACCCTCCCTTCTTACAATTGGTTCCTGTTAGCCTCGCTGGGAAAAGGCCCAAAAATGGATCCATATATGCTCTTAAAGTATCCAAATTTGCTTAAAATCATGTTAATGGATCCAAAAATGCTCTTGAAATCTTCAAGATTTCCTCAAGATCATTCAACAGACAAAATAAGTGCAAGAGGAGAGTCCTTGGAAGGGCAGAAAAACACTATTGGGAGGCAAAAACACTCCAAAACCATGAACAAACCATGAAAAATAGTCAAAGCACAGCAGTCGTTAGATCTGGCCGATCAACGGCCTAGATCTAAGCAGCAAATTGCAATCGGCGCTATAGAGAGGATGACTTAAAGAAGGGGCAGAAAACACCACTGATCAAGGATCTTTGATGATCGGATCGGCGGGTCGCATCGATGATTCAAGTAAGGGCCCTAGGCATGAGAGATAAGCGATTGCGATCAAATTGCATCGCTATATCGTAGTGGAACAACACCAAGGGGTAGAGCCTTTATACCGTTGTATGGGCGATGTGATGATGTGGACCCGACAATATTCTAAATAGGATTTGATAATATTTGAGGTCCACAGAAAGTCTAGTTTCAATGCATTTTCAATGTATTTCGTTATATAACAAAATAAAAAGGGGAACTTGGCAGCGTCGATAGCGATGAAGCCCAGACTCGAAAGGGTTTTGGAAGTGAAATATATAATATTTGAAGTCTGCCAAAGGCCATTTTCATGCATTTTTAGAGTTTTTCAAGTGAAATTCAAAATACAAAGGAAGCAAGGGACCAGGCCCCTTCCGATAGGCGACAACAACCCAAAGGGTAGACCCGATAGAGGAATAAACCATTTTTGAAGACTTTTGAAGTCTGAAAAGGATAAAGAAGGGCGGGATTTCTCAATGTTGCTGTATTTTCTGTTTGAAACATAAACACTCATTATTTTCGGCAGAAGTCCATAATATGGCAGCGTTGTTTTGTGTTAACAGAAAGCATGCATTGCTAAACATTTGAAAGGGCCACAACACGCGTTGCTTGTCCCAAACCGATAAAGTAGTCGTGGAGCAGCACAACGCAACACAGCATGCACAGCTTGCCCAAAACAAACATCATGGGGCATCTCTGGCACGAGAGGGCTCCCAGAAAATGCATAAAACTACTTGAAGGTGGTTATTCCTCTGTCAGAAGGACCTTGCCTTGTCAGGGCATCAGTCAGTTAAGAAGATAGATAAGACAGATTAAGACTCCGAGCCTTAGAGAGCTCAGGAGCATTGTAAAAGGCATATAAAAGGCTAGAAACTAAATGTAATAGGGGTTCAACTTCTAGAGATTGTTGCTACTATGTTCCTTCAAGCTTCTCATCATCATTCTAGCAATATAAGATTCTTTTTTTGTTATATGTTCAATGTCCATTTTCTCTTCTATTCTAAGCTTGCACTTGAACAAGTTGTTCATGTTTCTTTTGTGTCTAAGGCCACATAATTGTCATCTTATCTCTGCTTTGATAAATTATATTTGCAAGCTTCTTTTACTTCCTGTAGCTGGCCATTCTTATGTGTTTATATATATGCATCTGCTTGTACAGTCGGTATTCTCCATCCATTCATTAAATCTACAAACTATTGAGCATTAGTGGTCTAAAGCCTTGTAAAGCTGAGGGTGTTCATGCATGTCTTGAGTAAAAACATAGTTGAAATGGTTATCTGGCTTGATCCAAACCATCATTCATTCCAATAGTTCAGAGAACAATATTGAAGATTATATGTTACCAGGCATCTCCGAGCTACAACCTAGGAGAGTTTCGTGGAGTGATAACATAATTGGTGCCGTTGTCGGGGAGAGGAAACTAAAGCTCAGCTTCCCTCAGAGATGACATAGATCCAACTTTGATGATAGACAAAGTCTGGGTACTTTTTTGGTTGTAATTACCTATCTTCGACTCTACTGGAGGCCAAACCTCTTGGCGACTCCACTTCATAGTTCTGGCTCAGTTTGTGAGGCATACTCAGAGAAATACTCAGAAATCACAAGCCGATCTAGTATTTGACCCTGAAAAAATCATCCAAGAAAGAAAGGCTTTGCAGAAAGGAGCATCAAGTTCAGGTAAACCTAAACAATATTCTATATCTCTTCAAGAAAATCCTCCAATAGAACAAATACATGTTGAGAGTATAGCATCTAATACTAGCAGTGAAGAAAAACTCTCAGAGATTCATAAAGCTCCTTATTCTTTAGGTTCTTCTTTTGTTGTAAGCCCAAAGAAAACCTCACCTCCTATCCATCATACTCCTTTAGTCTTGGTTGTCACTCCTCATCCCTCTATCATGCAGACTGCCAGTGCTCTTATAGCCACCACAGCTATGGCAGGACCACAAGCACCCACCAAAATGGAAAGAATCATAGCTACTAGGTATGGACCTCTAATACTGCTCACTCCTTTGAATGCCATGCTCACTGGAGAATATTAGAAATATAGGCCTAAGTTCACTGGGACTGAAGGTGTTACCGTTGAAGAACATCTTGAGTCATTCTATAGCTATGTTGATAACCTAGACATTAGTGAAGATGACATGTCGATGAAAGTCTTTGTCCAAATCCTAGATGGAGAGGCTAGAAAATGGTTTAGAGAACTAACCCCAAGATATATAGCAGATATTGAGGCTTTAGATGATGAATTCCTAAAGCATTGGGGTGACAAGAAGGATCTCCTCTACTACCACACTATGTTTGGGAACTTAAAGAGGGAAAATGGTGAGTTGTTGTCTAATTTTAATAATAGGTTTAACTATATGTACAACAAGATACTAGCTGAAGTAAAAACCACTACTACCTCTGCTAAACTCACCTATGCCAGTGCTTTTGATTCTAACTTCTACCTACTATTGAAGGAAAGGAAATGTGCTACTTTGGTTGACATGCAAGATGCAACCTTGGAAGTAGAGTCAAACATCATGACTATAGAGAAGCTCAAGGGAAATGTTGATAGAAGAAGATAGAGGGGCGAGTCTTCATCATATTCAGATCCCAAGATAGACAAAATGACCAAAATGATAGAGTCATTAGCCTCTGAAATCTCCAAATTAAAGGTTGAGCATCACCCTAGGAAGAGAAGAATTCCTAATACCTTTGCCCCTAGAAATCCAAATCCAAATCCATATAGAATAACTAATGAGCAGTTGCAGATTTTGCAAAGAAGAAAAGATGCTAATGAAGACCAAAGGGTGAAGACCCATTTCCAGAATGTAGTCATGGAAGAAGAGCAATTTGAAGAAGATGAGGAGATCCATTGTTTGGAAGACAAAGTCAATGCCTCCTTTTTGACCTTAGCTGCCTATGAAAAGTCATTATTCAGTGACCAGATTAACCAAGAATGGGATGGTGAAGCTATTCTACAAACTGTAGATCAACAAAGATATAATTTGAGGTCAAAATGAATAATGCCAAGGAAACTCCTGTTCAAAGAGTTGCTGTCCCTACAGTACAATAAGCTAATAAGTAGAAGAAATCGGCAGTTGATCTCATCATCCTCAAAGCTCCAGCTCATGAGGTAAGAGGCCTTGACAAGTCTCCTTCTCCTTTTAGTTTTCAATCAGAAATTCAGAAACTAAGAATACCTATGCCATTGATTGAACTAGTGAAGAATGAGTCCTTCAAAAGATCCATCCTCGAGGCCTTTGAGCCTAAAGCCATCCAAGCCTCCACTAACTATGTAAATCTGCAATATGACAAACCAGTTGTTATTCTCAACCCAATGATTGAAAATTGTGAAGACAACTCCCCATCATTCTATATCTCTCTGACTATTCATGATAAAATCCTTCACAACTACCTTCTAGACACTTGAGCCAGCCATAATCTAATGCCCAAGGTTTTCATGGATGAGTTGGGTCTTGATATTACCAAGCTTTATCATGACTTGTTTTCTTTTGACTCTAGAAAAGTGAAATGTCTAGGATTAATCAAGGACTTAGCCGTCACTTTGTCTCAGTGCCCTATGAAAAGCATGATGATGGATATTCTGGTAGCAGATGTACCCCCCAAGTTTGGCATGTTACTTTCCAGAGGCTGGATCAAGAGATTAGGTGGATCATTACAAAACGATCTGTCCTATGCTACCGTCCCAGTTTTTAGAGGTGAGAGCAGGAGATTATACAAAGAAGCTCAGTTGGCTTATATCATTAGCGATGAAAGGAATCCCACTGATCATCCCATCTATGCTGTTGACACTAACTTTTGAGCATGTATTCTTCATATTGAAGAATACTAGTTGGCCTCCATGCAACTTAAAAAACCAGTTTGCCAGATTGCTGAGGAAGAAGGCCCACAGATTTGGGACATGCTCTTTGATGGGGCTTGCTCTAAGGAAGCTGTAGGGGTAGGTGTAGTCCTTGTGTCCCCCACACAGGAATACAATCATTTGTCTTTCAAATTAACCTTTCAGGTCACAAACAACATAGAAAAGTACGAAGCTTTGATTTTGGGCTTAAGCAATACAAAAGAAATGGGCATCAAAGGCTTGGAAGTGTTTGGAGATGCAAACCTCATCATTCAACAGATCAATAAAACTTTCCAAGCAAAGCATCCAAGGTTGAAAGCATACAGAGATGAGGTATGGAGGCTCAAGGATTGTTTTAATAATTTCACCATTTCTTACATTCTGAGAATGAAGAACCAGCTAGCCGACTCCCTTGCTGTGTCTGCTAGCACGTTTATTCCTCCATTGCCTCCTAAATTGACGTATGAAGTTCAGGTTAAATATAGACCATCTTTGCCTGAAAATATCAAATACTGGAAAGTTTTTGAAGACGATGATGGAATTAATAGGTTTTTACAATTCGTTGAGGAATATTTTGAACCACACATCGATCAAGAAAATGAAACCATGGAAGAATGCGGTCGGTCCAAGCTAAAAAATGAGATCGGTCGAGGAAGCATTGTCCATCTGCCTAGTAGCCATATACCAAAGGGATTGGTGCCTCTAGAGAAGCTGTTCGATCATAACGATGTGCCTTATAAGCCTGCGAAAACAAAAAATGAGTCTGTTGTTCGTAAACACAATATACAGAGCCCAACCCATCCGAAATACGTAAAGTTGTCCACTCATTTGTCCTCTGCCCAGAATTCTGAGTATTGCACCCTCATGAAGCAATTCGCTGATATTTTTTCTTGGGAATAAAATGATCTTAAAACCTATGATGCAAACATCATCCAACATAAGGTTCCACTGGAAAAGAACACCATCCCTTTTAAGCAGAAATTAAGACCTATCAGCCCTCTCTTATTGCCTTTGATTGAGAAAGAAATCAAGAAGCTGTTGGATGCCAAAATCATAGTTCCACTAAGGTATTCAAAGTGGATAACAAACCTTGTGGTAGTAAGAAATAAAAATGGAGAAATCAGGCTTTGTGTTGACTTCAGAAATCTGAACAAGTGCTCTAAAAAAGATAACTACCCCCTGCCTAAGATGGAACACTTGGTGCAAAGAGTTTCAGGGGCTAGAGTCATGTCTTTCTTAGATGGATTTTTAGGTTACAATCAGATTTGTGTACATCTAGAAGATCTAGAAAAGACCACCTTCACTACTCCTTGGGGCACTTTCATGTACTCTAAGATGCCTTTCGGACTGATGAATGCTGGGGCTACTTGCTAGAGGGCCATGGACATAGCCTTTATGGGAGAGAAGGACAAGTATGTCCTTATTTTTCTTGATGACATAACAATCTTCTCCAGAAGTCACAAAGACCATTTGCGGCAATTGAAGAAGGTCTTCCTAAAGTGTAGACAATTTGGAATTTCGGTGAACCCAAAGAAGTCACCGTTTTCTCTAGAAGAAGGAAAAATTCTGGGACATATTGTTTCTGCTAAAGGTGTGAAGATTGATCCAACAAGGGTTCAAGCCATTTAGACATTGTCCATCCCAAGGTCAGAAAGGGACATTCAATCCTTCATGGGTAAGATTAACTTTGTAAGGAGGTTCATTCCAAACTTTGCAGAGTTAGTAAAGCACATCACTTCCATGCTAAAGAAAGGATCATAAATAAAATGGACAGATGCTTCAAGAAGCTCTTTTGAATCCATCAAGCAATCTATGACTAAAGCTCCCACCCTAATTAGCCCAGATTACACTAAGGAGTTCTGTATCTTCTCTTTTGCCTCTTATGATACACTTGCATCAGTTCTATTGCAGAAAAATGATGAAGGCATAGAACACCCCGTGGCCTTTTTCAGCGAAACTCTAAGGGATGCTAAACTAAGGTATGACCTTATTGAAAAACAAGCTTATGCTCTCATAAAATCTTTAAAGGCATTCAAAATTTATATTTTTCATTCCAAAGTAGTTGCATATGTACCTTCAGCATCAGTAAAATATGTCTTAACTCGGCCAGATATTGATGGAAAGAGAGCTAAATGGATTGCAAAATTCATAGAGTTTAACATAGAGGTGAAGCCCACTAAGCTTGTCAAGGGCTAGGGCTTGGATAAACTTATGGATGAAGAAAATTGTATCTTGTTAGACATAAATTGCATGGGTCTAAATTTCGATGATGAGTAGACAGAGGGAGCAGTAGAAGAGCAAAAGAAAAATTAGTCTCTGGCCGAAAATCTAGCCACCTGTGAATGGTATTCCAACATAGTTCAATTTTTGCAGAGGCTAGAAGTCCCTCCAGGGCTTAGCTCAAATCAAGCTCGGGCCATTAAACTCAGATCAGCGAAATTCTGCATTAATAAAAATCTACTTTATTGGAAAGACCCATCAGGAGTCCTCTTGAGATGTCTAGATAAAGAACAATATGTGGAAGTCGTACACCAGTTCCATTCTAGCATCTATGCAGGGAATCATTATTGGAAAACCACAACCCACAAAATCCTGAGGGTTGGGTATTATTGGCCTACTCTATTCTCTGATGTGTTTTCTTTTGTGAAATCTTGTGAAAAGTGTCAGAGGTTTGTAGGAAGACAGTAGCTAAAATCTCTGCCCTTGAAGCCAATACATGTCAATGGTCCCTTCTAGTAGTGGGGCTTGAACTTTATAGGTGAGATCAACCGACATTTCAGTGGTAAACACAAATGGATCTTGGTAGCCACTGATTATTTCACCAAGTAGATTGAGGTTATACCCACTAAGAATGCCAATCATCAAGTTGTCATAAAGTTCTTGAATGAGAAGATTTTCACTAGATTTGGGTGCCCAACCAAACTAGTCATTGATAATGCAACAGCTTTCAAGGCAAAAGAATTGGTGGTCATGACTAAATCCATGGGCATTCAAGTGGTGCATTCTACCTCATATTTCCTCAAGGAAATGGCCTGGAAGAATCATCTAACAAGAGTCTGGTAAGGGTGATCAAAAAACTATTAGAGGACAAAAAAAAGAGCTGGAATTCCAATTTGAAGTTTGTGCTATGGGCTGACAAAGTTACCATCCAAAAGTCCATAAGGAATACTCCATTTAAGCTGATTTATGGTGCTGATGTTGTTTTCCCTATCCAGTTGATCCTCCCTATGGCTAAATTCTTACAAGAATAACAAGATGAAGAGAATGGCATGGTAAGAAGAATGAATGACCTGGTTGAACTATAGCCGATCAGAGAGCAACTGGTTGAGAAGTCAAAGGCTCATCAGAAGACAATCAAAGAAACCTTTGTTAGGAAGGCAAAAGTGGACAATTTCCAAGTTGGTGATTGGGTGCTTAAATGGGATGCATTTAAGGAAAGGAAAGGTAATCATGGCAAGTTTGACTCCTTATAGACAGGTCCGTTTGTCATCGCTCAAATTCAGCATAACAATACATTCATTCTACACAGTCTAGAAGGAGGAGATACTTTTGGTAGCCCCGTAATTGGGCGGTTCTTGAAACTTTATTTCGTTTAAGGCTTTAAAGCATTTTTATTGTAAATATGTTTTTTCCAGTTTTTATTTTCATTACAAAATAAATTCCATGCCCAATGGAACACTAGGAGGAAGATTTGATTTTGTTTTTTCAGGAAAGGCATTGATCTGTGATCCTTGAAAACTCACATGGAGGATTTCATCCCCAGAAGGAGCCATTGTTAGCCTTGTTGGCAAAAGGCCCAAAAATGGATCCATAAATGCTCTTAAAGTCTTCAAATTTGCTTAAAATCATGCCAATGGATCCAAAAATGCTCTTGAAATCTTCAAGATTTGCTCAATATCATCCAAAGGTCAAAATAAGTGCAAGAGGAGAGCCCTTGGAAGGGTGGAAATACGCTATCGGGAGGTAGAAACACTCCAAAACCATGAAAAATAGTCAAAGCACAACAACCATTAGATCTGGTTGATCAATGACCCAGATCTAAGCGACAAATCATAATCAATGCTACAGAGAGGATGACTTAAAGAACGGGCGCAAGACACCACCAATTAGTGACCTCTGATGATTGGATCAGTGGGTCGCATCTACAGGTTGCATTGGCGGAGGCATTGACGATTCAAGTAAGGGCCCTAGGCATGACCGATAAGTGATTGCGATCAAATCGCTTGCTATATCGTAGTGGAGCATCACCAAGGGGCAGAGCCTTTATACCTTAGTAAGGGTGATGCAATGATGCAAACCCGACAGTATTCTAAATAGGATTTGATAATATTTGAGGTCTACAGAAAGTCTAGTTTCAATGCATTTTCAAGGTATTTCGTTATATAACGAAATACAAAGGGGAACTTGGCAGCGCTGATAGCGATGAAGACCAGACCTAAAAGGGTCTAGGAAGTGAAATATATAATATTTGAAGTTTGCCAAAGGCTATTTTCATGCGTTTTCAGAGCTTTTCAAGCGAAATTCAAAATACAAAGGAAGCAAGGGACCAAGCCACTTGCGATAGGCGACAGTGACCCGAAGGGTAGACTTGATAGAGGAATAAACCGTTTTTGAAGACTTTTGAAGTCTGAAAAGGACAAAGAAGGGCAAGATTTCTCAATGTTGTTGTATTTTCTAAATAAAAACAATCATTATTTTTGGAAGAAGTCCATAATATGGCAGCGTTGTTCTGTGTTAACAGAAAGCATGCATTGCTAAACATTTGTAAGGGCCATAGCACGCACATCTCATCCCAAATCGACAAAGTAGTCGTGGAGCAGCACAATGCAACACAACACATGCAACTTTCCCAAAACAAACATCATGGGGCATCTTTGGCACTAGAGGGCTCCCAGACAGTGCATCAAACTACCTGAAGGTGGTTATTCCTCTGTCAGAAGGAGAAAACCTTCGAGTCATGCTTGCCTAGTCATGGAATCAGTCAGTTAACAAGATAGATAAGACAGATTAAGACTCTGAGCCTTAGAGAGCTCAGGAGCATTGTAAAAGGCCTATAAAAGGCTGGAAACTAAATGTAATAGGGGTTCAAGTTTTGGAGATTGTTGCTACTCTGTTCCTTCAAGCTTCTCATCTTCATTCTAGCAATATAAGCTTATTTTGTTGATATATGTTCAATGTCCATTTTCTCTTCTGTTCTAAGCTTGCACTTGAACATGTTGTTCATGTTTCTTTTGTGTCTAAGGCCAAATAACTGTCATCTTACCTATGCTTTGATAAATTAGATTTTCAAGCTTCTTTTACTTCCTGTAGCTGGCCATTCATATGTGTTTATATATATGCATCTGCTGGTACAGTCGTTATTCTCCATCCATTCATTAAATCTACAACTATTGAGCATTAGTGGTCTGAAGCTTTGTAAATTTGAGGGTGTTCATGCATGTCTTCAGTAAAAACAGAGTTGAAATGGTTATCTGGCTTAATCCAAACCATCATTCATCAATAGTTCAGAGAACTATATTGATGATTATATGTTACCAGGCATCTCCAAGATGCAACCTAGGAGAGTTTCCTGGAGTGATAACAGTTCCCTTTCTTCTTTCTTCCCTAAACTCATATTAACCGCCCCTATCTTTTGTGCCCCCCCCCTTTATTCTCATCATCCTTATTTCAACTTCCCTTGTCAAATTATTATTAATCATAATAACACAACATATTAATAACCACATATATATTAATCATAATAAACCCCTCATATTAATAGTAGCTCTAATTTAGTATAACTCCCCTTGTAAATTTATTAATCCAAAAGCCCCCACATATTAAAAAATACAACTTATTAACTTATTAT
>APFE031499514.1:50952-87635 GCA_000404065.3 Pinus taeda
TTTTAATTTTAGTATTAGGTAATAATTTGAAAAGTTAAGTGAAGAATAATCCATGACATAATTGAAGAAACTCTCGCTTCCTAGTTGATGGTTTTAGGTTCTTGAGGGCCTACCCTCTACCTCATACTATGATCATGATATCAATGCTTCCAATGCTCTAGTTCTCGATTGTCAAAGGTTCCAACATTACAAGGTGGCCCGATTTATGAATACATCCGATTATTTCCCAAAACTTGTGGTTCATGCAAATCAAAGCTGCACAATTTCTCTTAGGCTAGTGAAGAGAGGCATGATTGAAAAATTTATGGGCTTATGGTGCTCCCCACTCTCTTTGAATCTATGGGTGGAAAAACATTGGAGACCCATGATTTAGGGACATATTTTTGCTTCCTTATGTTAGAGGATGTTTTTCATTTCCTCTTTGAAAAGAAAGCATATCAAGATCTCATTTTCTGAAGTGCACCATATTTTAAGGGGGCTTAGTGTTTGATTCCAAATCGATGGAGTCCATGTTTTAACCCAAAAAATGATGTTCTGTCAATTGTTCCTTACTGCATTAAATTTCCATATTTTCCCCTTCAAAGTTGGAACAAGGACACATTTAGGAACATTGGAAACACTATGGGAATCTATATCATTTGTATAAAATGTTGTAGATTCACAAGCTAATGCAATTTGCTAAAGCAAGAGACAAGAATCTACTTCTACTCTTTACAACAGAAGCCCATAAACATCAAGCAAACAATAATCAATAGAGGAAGAGAATCAAAGACACATAACACAATAAATATGTGGGGAAAGCCACAGCTCAAAACCCCACTATCTGTTTTGTATTAATCTAGAAAATCAAGATGAAATTACAATGCTTGTTCTCTCTAGAACAATCCCAACACTCAACAAATTCAATCTCCAACTCATAAGAAAGCTCAAGGCCAAAGGTTAGCCTCTTCACAAGCCTCTCCAAGTCTTTATTCTAATGCACAATTCCTATGGAGGATAGCTTGTATTTAAAGGGAAATAAAGCCTCTAAAAACTACAGAATCCCTTAAGGATCAATTACTAGATGCAGGAACTGTCAGTGTAACTCAGAAAAATCTAAAACAAATAGAAAACTGTCCCTTCAATCTAGTCTCAACTGGGTTTTTATCAGAATCGACACGCATGAGTTTCTGATGAGTAAATATTCAGTTAACTAGAGTAGCACTGGTGGAGTTCATTAGTGAAACCACTGACAGTTAACTCACTAGTAGTTATCTCAATCATTGTGAGAACTAATTTACCTAAATTGACTCATGAAATTGGACCTTCTATTTTACAACTCACAATTAACTCATAATGGACTCCTACAAAGTAGGGAGAACATACACATGACGATAGAAAGACTTCCAACTCGAATTTCCTAAGTTAAGTAATTTTAATAAACTTAATTTAACTATTTTGATTTTCTATGAGAATAGAATTCGAATTTAATTCCTAGTTTAATTAAAGGACAAAATAAACTGGACTCTCTTGTTTCCATTTCTCAACACTCCCTCTCACCAAGAAAGGGATTATCAGCTACCCCGATCCTGTCTATGTGAAACTTGAATTTACGTCTTGACAATGCCTTTGTCAAGATGTCAACATCTTTCTCCTCTAGGGGAATGCAATCTAACAACATGACCTACCTCAAAACACAATCTATGAGATGATGATATCAGATATCAATATGCTTGGAGGGATCATGTAGATTATCCTATATATTCATAAGCTAATGCAATTTGCTAAAGCAAGAGACAAGAATCTAGTTCTACTCTTTACAGCGGAAGCCCATAAACATCAAGGAAATAATAATCAATAGAGGAAGAAAATTAAAGGAACATAACACGATAAATATCTGGGGAAAGCCAAAGCTCAAAACCCCACTATCTGTTTTGTATTAATCTAGAAAATCAAGATGAAATTACAATTCTTGTTCTCTCTAGAACAATCCCATCACTCAACAAATTCAATCTCCAACTCATAAGAAAGCTCAAGGCCAAATATTATCCTCTTCGTAATCTCTCCCAGTCTCAATTCCAATTCACAATTCCTATGGAGGGTAACTTGTATTTAAAGGGAAATAAAGCCTCTAAAAACTACGCAATCCCTTAAGGATTAGTTCCTGAATGGATGCACTGTCAGTGCAACTCAAAAAAATCTAAAAAAATAACACACTGTCCCTACGCTCTAGTATACTCTGGGTCATTCTCATAATTGACATGCATGAGTTTCTGATGAGTAAATATTCAGTTAACTAGAACAACACTGGTGGAGTTCATTAGTGACACCACTAACAATTAACTCACTATTAGTTCTCTCAATTAGTTTGAGAAATAATTTAACTGAACTAACTCATGAAACTGAGTCTTCTATTTTACAACTCACAATTAACTCATACTGGACTCCTACAAAGTAGGGAGAACATACACATGATGACAAAAAGACTTCCAACTCAAATTTCCTAAGTTAAGTAAGTTTAATAAAATTAATTTAATTATTTTAAGTTGCTATGAGAATATAATTCGAATTTAATTCCCAGTTTAATTCAAGGACAAATTAAATTGGACTCTCTTGTTGCCATTTCTCAACACATTTGGACAAAACCATAAGAAGGTATTCAATATTGTGTCAGGATTTGTGTAGAAGTGTATCTTGATAAGGGACTCTTGATGGAACTAAATCTCTACCTAGAAAAATGGACTAATTATCAAGAAGTGGATTATAATCAACTACCATTTAAATGTAAGAAGTGTCATGAATATGTGTATTTTTCCTAAAGATGCCCACAAGAAGAAGAAATATAGAGAAAAAAATGAGGAAGGAGAAAAATGGAAGCAACCAAGAAAAAGAAAAGGCGCTCCCCAAAAAAATATACCCACAAGGACATAGGAAGGAAATGGAATGGGACCCAAAGGTTATCTCTCTCCAAAGAAATCAACTTTAAAAGTTGAATAATTTTCCTCTAGCAAGAACAAATGTTTGGCAAGGAGCAACTTTGATGCCCTCAATTAGGTAGACAAAGAAGAGGAAATCCCTTATCCACTACAATAAGAGATCCAACTAATCAACTTCCAATGCACTAATTTTGAGGGTCAAAATAACATGCCTCCCCTCAAAGATTTTCCAACTCTAGAAAATTTAGTCACAGAGGAAGAGGCTACAAAAGAGGAAGATATATTTCATTCTCCTAGAAACACTAGGAACAATTAGAGATATTCAGTTTATGTATTTGTAGATGAAAAGTTAGAGGGTGAAAAGGTAATTTGTGAAAAGCCACACAAAAAAGTAGGCATCCAAGGCTAATAGAGTTGTGAGAAGTGCACATTTATAGAAGGATAAAGAGCGAGGCTCTCAAATGTTATTGGAAGAGGCCTTTCATACAACCCTTAAAAAAACCTAAGACAAGGACTTGGGGGTAGAAATATAAGCCACACCTACAAAGAAGGGAGAAAAAGAAGGAAGATGATATTGCACATGAAAGAAAAAGTTGAAGATGATAATGCTTCCTCCTTTCATCCTTTTTAGAAGTGCTAAAGAAAAACTTAGGTCCGTCCCCTCCTTTCACAAGAGGTAAGAAAGACCACAAAGAAAGAAACTGAAACTCCTAGAAATTTTAATTTGTCTTCCATTTATAATGTCAGTCTTTTGCTTCTTGAATGTTTTATATTTTTTATATCAATTTTTGTAAAGGGAAGATATATTTAATTACACCTACTTTCAATTAGTATTGTTGAATGCTGTTGTATTTGATTCCAACATTAGTTAATGAATGCTCTTAGTCTAGATTACATTAGTTGGAAGATCCAATTAAAGGATGGTTGGAAACACTAGCTCTACGGTTGAGATTCCATGGAAGATGGACATGCCCTAGATTAATCATGGTTTTTGAAGATGAAGAGTCATGAAATTGACCTCAAGATCATACTTCATGCATTCTCCTTGTTGATATATTTCTAGTGTTATGTGGCACGTCACAAGAGCCCTCACGGTTTGTAAGTTATGCTTGATTGAATTTGAAGGACCCCATTTGGGGGAAAAGTCCCCAAACATTAATAAGGTGGTAAAATCATAATAAGGGTTTGAAGAAGTATTGATCTTTATTAAAAGGTCAAAATAATATCCTAAGCTCCAATAAGGGTTGTGGCCTCATTCTTGGGTTTTACATTGATTAAATTTTAAAATTCTAAATGTTATTCTTTCTCCTAAGATCCCTCCAACGGTTATCTACTGAAAGCCCCTTCTCAAGTCTATTTAAAGGTCTCAATGGTCCCTCTTTATATATGATTTTGATTGGATATATTCTATACTAATATCTGGAAAAACTCATCCCTAAGGAACAAAGGCTTATTTAGACAAGAGGCTATGGTTTTCTTCTTTGTTTTATTTTATTTTTGGGGATTCGTTGGACATACTCTTTTTGAAAGTTGAAGAACAACAATCCTTTCTACTAGGGCGTCAATCCTGTGACATTTTGGAGGAGGAATTCAAATAATAATGGAATTATGATCCATTAAAGAATCTAGTAGCCCAGAAAAATGAGAGTCCTTTAGAGAAAATCTTCGACCCTTTTAGGGCATTAAAATTATAAACTAGAGGTGTGTCTTTGTGGATTAAATTAGAAGACTCCAAGGTTAGTAAATATTGTTGTGGTAATGAAATTCTAAATAAGGATGTGGTAATGAAATGCTAAATAAGATCATATTCTTTTATGAAAAGTTTGTCATTTGTTGAAGTGTAGACCTATTTCAAACTCTGCGTTTTAATATGAGCAATGCATCACCTTTATGAAATATGACCCTTATAAAATTTATGGGTGTTGTTGTAGCGGCTATAACCACCCTCTAAAATTTTACCTATGCTTCGATTTTGGAGCCTCTCTTATTCTATGCAACAACTCATCTTGCACTAATCCATGTATTCATGTTTCAATTGAGACTTATCTTTTCATTTTTTGCTTGTGTTTGTTCACTTCGCTAATTCTTCTAACTCACAAGATGATCTACCAATTTGGTCTCATAGCAGTTCTGGGCTTGTCTCCAGAAACTGCGCAATCCTTGAAGGCAAGAAAGATTGATGATAGGAATTGTGCATTCCTAACTAACAGTCAGCCTTGAGCTCAGAAATTGCACAGTCATGGGAGGAAACCCAACATTGAACTCATAAACTGTGCAACCCTCACACGCAAAACATGCAAAATTTCATCGGTGGTCTTGTCCAATTCATAACTATGTTGCTCATGCTTCAGACTAAACTTGACACAAGTTCCAAGGCAATGTACCCGAATGTCATGGAGGCTAGAGTTTGCTTGCAGCTAGACACCATTACGAAGTTTCAGGTCATCATCACACATTATCAAGCTTGGACCCAATATGTGACTAAGAAGAAACAAGTGGAGGTTGTTGATCTAGATGTCTCCCAAACTCAAGAATCATAGTGTTATGTCTTGTTAGGCTATCAAGTTGTCTCTACCCTATTTTGTCTTATATGGGTACAAGTGTAAAATGTAATATTATTTTTAATTATGTTGTAAGTGAAATTCCAAGTGCCAATATTGGAATATGAACAACCATCATGAAATGTAATGTGTGAGTTTGTAAAGAAGTTGAAGAGTCATGAGGGTAGTCAAAAGGTCCCAAAATGGAATTGAAGAGTCACCCCCTCTTGTTATAAATGGAACCTCATAACTCATGTAACAAGCTTTTGGGAGACAAGATTTTGGCTAGGTTTAGGCTTAGGAAGAGCTTGGGAGTATTGTGAAGAGCCTTGGCTTCTCCATAGTGTAGAGTGAGTATACTTCTTTGGAGGAGTAGGTGTTCCTCACTGTAATGTTCCACTATTGGGGCTAGTGGTCATCAATGGTATATGTATGAATGGAACTTTCACTTATAAAAATAAAATCAGATTCATCATGCTTTCATGCATATGTTGTGAATATAGTAGGACTATTCTTGTTGTATTTGTAATGTACGTTATTTAACTTCTGCTTATGCTTATGCTTATGAACTATTTCGTTTGCATTTGTATGAATATTGTCGAATGTGTGTTGTTGTATTAACGCTTCACTTTAACTTTTACTATTCCGCATCTTAGCTTGTTATGTCATTTTGCTCATGTGTTCCTTTCAAGTTGTGTACTATTTTAGGCTTCCAAGGGGGCACTTACTTTTACCTTCATGTGTTCGAACCTTCATGCATCAAAATTTAATCTGAGCAGGGTCACACACTTTCTCTCACCCAAAGTTATCATACTTCCCTCTATGTGTTTCCATAATCAAGGCATAATATTACCATCCACTATTGGGACTCCTACTCCAAATGATGGGAGGTCTAGTTGGGACTTCATAGCGGGGAGATCCCCTAAACGTTGGCGGGTACAACATTGTCAACATTTGTGGTGCTAGAAGGAGGGCCAAATGACAATCTAAGACCTTAAGTCTATTTTGAATTTATACACACATTTAGTGACTTCTCACCAAATCATAACCTCGACATATTTTTCCAGACATGCAAACCTAAAAGTGCCGGCAAGAATTATTGATGACTTTCCCAATATTAAATTCAATGGCGAGGGTGAAACAACCTTATCTAAACATACTGCATAGTTTCTTGATTTTTTCACAAAGCATAACATCCACTGCGAGGATGTTGGATGTAGGTTGTTCATTCTCACGTTTGAAGGGAACTTGCGAGAATGGTGTAACACATTACCTAAATACTCCATTCACTCTTTCGAATATATTTTCATAGATTCATGTCGTGATTTTTATTTATATGACCATCAAGCTCTTAATAAGAAAATTTTAAAATTGCGAAAAACACCTGACGAATCCATTTAGGATTTTCATGATCATTTCATCCATTACTGCTTTGAATTTCCTAAAGATGAAGTTGATTGGTCTTTCTTGGTAGATAGATTTCTATATCTTGTTCACATTTCATAAAATCTACACGAATTAGAATATTTTGAACCTATCCCAACATACCTTAGTGTTAGAGCTTCTAAATCTGCGATGAACAAGGTTGTTGTTCCAAGTGACCCTCTATCCCCTTCTCATCAAACAACTCTAGTTTCATAGGTTGAGGTGGGAGAAGTTGAGAATTCATCCGTTGATCTACCACCATCTTCTCCTACCTCACATACTCAGAATTTCAGTGCAGATTTGGACTATGATTCTGATGGTTGTGATGAAGTGTTATCTCTTCGTCTTCAATCCTTTGGTCTTTCTAATCCTCTGAACTTTTATGTGTTGTGTTCATCTATTTCTGATCTCTCTTTTGATGTTCAAAAGGATCAAGTTATGGATGGGGTTGGTGTTGAATAGCCAACCTACGGTATCATTTTTTAATAAGTATACATGGGAGTCTAAACAAGAATCTATGGTGAAGGATGACCTCCTTCTATTGGCACCTCTTTCACATTATCCTTACATTTTCCATGATTCTGTCTTTCCTCTTCAATCTTGTGAAAATTTAGTTCCTATTGATTTTAATACTTTCCATCATCCTCAGAACAAGTAGAATGCCATTTTTTCATTTGAATGTGGAGAGGATAAATCTTTTTTGCTTGATCCTCTCAATATCTCATCTTAACTTTCTGGAGACATAGAGAGTGGAATTTCTTTTTCTCCATCATCCCCTATTTGTTCATCAGATCATGGCGGCTATCGTGATCTTTTCATTGATTCACTTGATCACGATTCTGATTCTTCCATTTTTGATCTTTCTAAGCCAATGATATTTGATGATCCATCTTTTGGTGAAGTGGAACCTCCCCAAGTTGTCAAGACACCTTGGCCTGAGATGATGGTTATGTCAGGTTCTCGTAGTCTTGAGGCTAGTTCAACTTTTGATAAAAAAAATGTGTTAAATATTTCCACGCTCCTCATTACTATCTTCTACACATTGAAAATCAATCTAGTTTACAATTTTCCCATGCTTCATCTGATCACATGATCCTATCACTTAGTCATTGTAGGACTCGTATGTAGCTAGCACTGTTACAAAATAGAAATTTTATTCTTTCTTCATTTTTTCTCGTTTTTCAAGTTCAAATGTTTGTGCCTACATGTCTTCGACTCATAATTTGTTTAAACACCATGGTATGTCCACAAAGTGTCTTTCATGCACTTTTTATTTTTAATTTTATCCGGGTTCTTTCAAACTTCAAACATTTTGGTTTTTATTGTCTTATCTTTCTTGTTTGTTGGTATGCTTGTATATCTTCCTTGACATGCATTCCCTCACCTACATAGGCTAGCCAATGCACTGGTAGCTGCATTAGAAGTATCACTTTATGTAAGTCTAGCCTATGCTATGTTTAGGTTACAAGTAGGAGTCACTGCTTTTCTTTGTTGTTTCTTTGATTTTCTTCATTTTGTTTTGTTTTGTTCTCTTCAATTCTTTCCTTTAGTTTTTTTTCTTTTTATTTATAGGTTAGCTTCTGCATGAGACCTTATTTGGCTTCTAGGAAAGCTCTGTGAAATCCAAGAGGAAGTTGTACTGCTATCAACACTTGGTTATTTTTTTATTCCATCTCTTTATGTGAATCTTTCATTTCTATTAATCGATGATACTCCAATGGAAAATACATTCCTTTCGGAGAGAGTCATAGTGAAATCAAGATGCTTGCACTTTTAACTAGTACCGCCTACTCTAATCGGTCTTCTGTTTTTTTTAATCCTTGTCGAATTAGTCAAGTAGAGTAAGGAGAGGGGGTAAACCTTAACAAGTGTGTTAGAGGTGTATATAAATATCCTTCTCTAAAGGGACAAACTCTTATATTCTTAATAAGTCAAGATCCCTCTTCTACCCCCATGAAATAAATAAGTGCCTATGCACAGTTCTTTGAAAAAATAAAAATTAAAAAATGAAAAATGAAATAAAGGGTAAAAGAAGAGAAAGGCTTCCTGTGCAAAGAGGTGAAGCAAGAAACTCCATCGGGGTACTGTCTAGACTTGCTAGTAGCAGAGCAATGATTTTGTTCCTTAAGTGACTCCACTGGGGTATTGTCCAGGTCTGCTGACAGTGGAGAAACACCAGAGATGAAAACAAAGACTCTAAAAATATGTTTTAATTCTGCATCTATATACTCCTCATCCCCAATCGAAACAACTAAGTTTGACTTGGATTGGTATGTGTGCTACTGATGAAGAGAATGGTAGGGACTATATCTTTAACTCAAGCTAAGTGAAGAAGTTATGATAATTAAGAAACAAAACAATACTTCTATTAGAGTAAGACCTATTTTGCATGATTTAAGATCCATACAGAAAGCTGGAGTTATACCAGTGTGTCACTAATGTTGTAGCAACTACAACCACCCTCCAAAACTTTTCCTATGCTTCGATTTTGGAGCCTCCCTTCTTATATGAAACAACTCATCCTACATTGATCCAAGTATTCATGCTTCAACTAAGACTTATATTTTCATTTTTTTCTTGTATTTTCTCACTTAGCTGATTCTTCTAAGTCACAAGTTGATCTCCCAACTTGGTCTCACAACAGTTTTGGGCTTGCATCCAGAAACTACGCAATCCTTGAGGGCAAGCAACCTTGATGATAGGAATTATGCAGTCCTGACTAGTAGCGAACCTTGAGCTCATAACTTGCGCAATCATGGGAGGCATACCAGTACTAATACTAGAAACTACGTAACCCTCACTAAGCTCAGAAAACTGTGCAATGCACTAAGCCGAAAAGTTTCCCAGTTCCCAAAACTACGTACTCTTTCCTAATAGTGTGAAAAACAAGTTTGCTTGGAAAATGAAAAAAAGGGAAAAAACCAAAAATCATCCCTAAAAAATAAGGATATATTTTTAGTATCCTGAAGGAGGCACTTGCGCTATTTTTAGAAAAAATTTGCCAAGTGTCACTTTTTCCTTGATTTTAGGCATGCACATCATAAACCCTAATTCACCCAAATATATTTAATCGACGCTTCTAGAGATCATTTTCAGATTTGACCTTCGAGCTCTAGCATTCCTGAGGAGATCAAGGAACCTTCAGAGTGATTGTCATCACTTTTTCGGGTGAGTTTTTATTTTGTTATCTTTTATTACTTTTTTTGTCGCTTTTTGTCATTTGGCTTATGTGAGAGTTGTTTCACTTGTTTCTCTTCATGGTTGCTAGTGTTTTAACTTGTTTTAAGCTGTAGAAGTTTTTTCTAATTTTTATATTTCCTTTCCCAAGCATCACATTAGTTTTCTAGTTTTTGCAACTATGGTCGTCATTGTGGTGAATCTCCTCACGTACTTGATTTTCCTTCCGTTTGATTAATTGTTGCACTTGATTCACATGGATTTACTCACACTTAGTCATATCTGCACTCATCTTCACACTATCTTTCAGATTTGCTTGTTTTCCACACTTCCTTTAGGCAGATTTTCACTTCCCTTGGATGGTTTTCACTTTGCCCAACTGGCACTATGAAATCCTAAGGCTGAAGCCACAAATTTGGCCTGTGGAATTGCATAGTACATAATCCAAGATGGCTCCAACTATGCACTGTGCATTTCCATGATCCAACTTCTCATATTTTCCACTAAGACCGCGCAATACACAACCTATCCCAGGCCTCTTCCCAGGATGAACTGTGCACTGCAGAGTTTCAAGCCACAAGCTTTGAAACATTGGCTATTAGAACTGCACAATGAGAAGTTCCCATAGGTAGCCAATCCATCTCGCCAATGAACACTATGCAATCCTCCCCATTTGATGCCTAGTTTGATGCGTGAACTTGCCTTGTAAGTAGATTTTCTTAAGACTAATATTTTCTTGCCATGAATGTCTTTTCTGTCCCATCGGCACAATAGTTGTTGAGGACCTCTCCAACAGTCACTTTTACCATGGCAACTAAGAGAGCTACCTCAAAAGAAACCACTGAAAGCAGTGCTAGGGAAGCAGTTGAGAAAGCGACATTAGATTTTCCAGTATATGTAGATACTCAATTGTTTATAGAAAAGTGATCATCATTGACATGGAGATTGGTTAAATATGTTTTTGCAAAGGACTTTGAGGTAGACTTAGACGACCGAAAGATTTATCTCAACATTTGGAAGTTAGGGCTATACAAGGTTGCATGCAGGTATCTAGCCTTCCTGTGTGTAGACGTCATCAACTGGATTGTGTCACACATCGATGAGAAGACCATTAAATTTATTAGTGCCAATATATAGAAGCTTGCCACCTTCCAGGTAGAAGAATATCAACACATGTATCAATTCCTCGAGCCAGTAAAGCACATGGACTCACTTTTCTATGCCACCCATAACTATGTGAACATAAGAGACATTTTCAAAAGTTGTGTGAAGGAGCCATCAAAGTTTCGACAGACACCCACCCATATATACAAGAAAAATTCCCTCAGGAAGGAATACCAACTCTTGGTTATCTTCGCTTGTAGGATCCATCGTTAAGAGAGCATGGAAACCTTTCTTGAAGGGTGAGAAGTCTTTTTGGACCAGGTGGTGAATGAGGAGAAGTCATTCAACTAGTCAGATATGTTGGCTCGATGTTAAAGGCACATGTATCACAAACTCATGCTCTTGAGGGTGAGTGGGAAATGTTCTATATGCCTGCATTCTTACTAGATGCAATCTATGCACAACAATAGTTCCCTGGTGTGAACTAGACATGGACACCATGAGAAATTGTCATGCACATCTATTTCAAGTTAGTTTCGGAATTCAATTATTGAGGAGTAATGGCATGCCTAAGTGACCACTTAATAATCCCATTGTACAAGCTCATATTTGACGAAGAACCAACTTGCATGTCATGAGAAGCAATGGAGGTGATAACAGACATCACAGATTGGTATACCTCACAGTTGGCAACTTCATTAAAGTGTTTGGTAGAGAGAAGCCTCTACATGTTTTACCAAGTTACGCCATTGACAAACTTTTGATGCAAGAAGTATCATACCATCTCACCACAGGGTTATGAATAACACTGCATAGGAAGGAGAAAACACCATGGCCCAATTTTCCTTTGTAGATTGGATTATACAAGATAAATAACTTGAAAGTCATAGATGTCGAGGAAAAGGAGATAGTGAGATTTGAATTCGACACTCGGGACTTTAATCCGTATGATCCTTGTGGTGTTTGTAAAGACCATTGTGCGAGAGTTTAATTTTCATGGATCGGGAGGGAATTCCATTGTTTAGAGGAGGATCCATGGAGGTGCTAATACAATGCGTCCAGACTCCATGAGATCTTCAGTTTAGAAGGGACTTCACAGGCTACTCCACATATGAAAACTACTCCAAAAGAAACAACAAAAAAAGGAGGAAATATCATGTAGGACAATGGAAAGAGGAAGATTTTTTAGAGTACAGAGGGAGAACAAAGCTACAAGATGAAAGTAGATCATATTCTCATGAAGGAAGCTTTGGTAGCAGAAGAAAAGAGGAAGCAAAGGATACAGTGAGGGGAGAGGAGGAAAAGATACAAACAGAGGTTACAAGAAACATAACTGAAGCTGCAATAGACAGAGTATAAGTTGAAGGAAGAACATGAGTTAAGGAGGAGAGAATGAGAAGAGAAGCATAAGAAGGAAGAAGAAAAGAGGCAAGGTGCAATGGAAGAGGAAACAACGTTGATATAGGTTGAAGAGCAAGAACAGGACCAACCAGTAGCTGAGGAGGCAGGTGAACATATGTAGGATTAAGAGATTGCGAAACATATTGAGAAATTGATTGAAGTTACAATCATGGATATGGAACATGAGTCACATAATGAAGATGTTGATATGATGTTGAGCACACCACAGGTCATCCCACAATATCCACCACCTCCAGTAGCAGAGTCAACCCTGAGCGAGCAAGGGGGTGTTCTTCCCATGGATGATGATTCGGTAATGGATGTGAACAATATATCACTCGATGAGTTCCAAAGGATGATGTAGAAGCATAGAGAAAGCACTTTCTATATGATCACGCATCCCCTGCATTCTTTAGAGAAAGGGTGATAATGTCAGACACCAGGAAGTATCAAGATTCCATTACTGAAGCTAACTTGGCCTATGCAAGAGAAATAAGATCGAACGTCCAGTATTTGATGACTGAGAATGAGCAATTGGCATAGAACTTGTAGGCTGCTAGGCAAGAGGCAGAACAACTCTATGCAACAACACATAATCCAATTTCCACACAATTTTACTTGGAGGAAATGAGAGCAACGATACAAGCTAAAGTATCAACACTTGGGGAAATGATGTGGAAGCTCTATGAGGGGTTTGTCACCATACATAAACCACTTGTACATTTCCATGGATTAAAATAGCAGAGAAAATAGTTTGTTAAAACTCTCAAGAACATATAAGCTACCATTGCCTATGTGCAAGAGTGGACAATGTGATACAAAGGGGCACCTCTTGACTTCGTGAATAAAATGAAGGCACAGGAAGAGTCCGAGAAAGAGAAGGTTTGAATGTTGATTCAGAACAACAAGAGCTTGCCTCATTCATTGGCAGCATTGAGGCCTCATATCTATGGTTTTTCAGTAATTTGGATGTCTTGATGAGAACACACCAGATCCCATCAGTCGATTCCCTCATGAAAGCCAAATCCAAGAACCAAGTCTAGTAGGGGATTGAAGATTACTTGTAGCAACTAAGATAAAATGCCACTAGGGAAGACTTGGAGATAAACAGACACAACATGAATAGTTTCATCAGTGGTCCTATCTAAGTCAAAACTATCTTGCTCATGCTTTAGAAGGAATTGGACATAGGTTCCAAGACAATGTACCTAGATGCCACGGAGGCTAGAGTTCGCTTCCAGCTAGACACCATTACACAGTTTGGGGACATCATCACATAGTATCAAGCTTGACACTAATATGTGACTAAGAAGTAGCAAGTGGAGCTTGTTGAGCTAGATGTCTCCCAAACTCAAGCATCATAGTGTTGTGTCCTGTTAGGCTATCAAGTTGACTTTACCCTATTTTGTCTTATATGGGTACAAGTGTAAAATATAATATTATTTGTAATTATGTTGTAAGTGAAATTCCAAGTGTCAATATTGGAATATGAAGAGTCATCATGTAATGTAATGTGTCATTTTTTAAAGAAGTTGAAGAGTCATGAGGGTAGTCCAAAGGTCACAAAAGGAGTTGAAGAGTCATTCCCTCTTATTATGAATAGAACCTCATAACTCATGTAATAGGATTTTGCGAGCCAAATTTTGGCTAGGCTAAGGCTTAAGAAAAGATTGGGGGTATAGTGAAGAGCCTTGGCTACTCCGTAGCATAGAGCGAGTATACTTCTTTGGAGGAGCATGTGTTCTTGACTGTAATGTTCCACTATTGGGGTTAGTGGTCGTTAATGGTGCATGTATGAATGGAAATTTCACTTATAATAATAAAATTAGAGCCAACATGCTTTCATGCATATTTTGTGAATATCGTAGGACTATTCTTGTTGTATTTGCAATGTATGTTATTTAAATTACACTTATGCTTATGAACTATCTAGTCTGCATTTGTATGAATCTTGTTGAATGCGCGTTGTTGTATTAATTCATCGCTTTAACTTCTGCATTATTCCAAATCTTAGCTTGTGATGTCATTTCGCTCGTCTGTTCCTTTAAAGCTGTGTATTACTACAGGCTTCCAAAGGGCACACTTCCTTTTCCTTTTGTGTGTTGGAACCTTCATGCATCACACTTGACTCTCCGTAGGGTCACACACTTGCTCTCACCCAAAGTTATCATGCTTCCCTCTGTGTGTTTCCGTAGTGAAGGCATAACATTACCACCCACTGTTGGGACTCCTACTCTAAATGGTGTGAGGTCTAGTTCGGACTTATAATTGAGGAGATCCCCTGAATGTTGGCCGGTCCAACACTGTCAACAAGTGCATAAGCACCTCTTGTAGCCTTGTGGTTATGGAATCAAAGTTCTAAAATTTCATTTCTATGGTACCTTTAAAGTTGTTACAAGCTCTAGTCCCTGAATTTCTAAGGCTTGGATCTATGAGAGTGTTTGAAGAAGTGTCTTCTTGTACACTTAAAACTTGACAGACCTAAATATGGTCACTCTTGAAGCATTAAGAATCTATGGAGGATTCTGAAAATAAGTAAGTAAATAAGTAAATAAATACACAACCTCTCCCAGGCCTCTTCCTAGGATGAACTGTGCACTGCAGAGTTTCAAGCCACAAGCTTTGAAACATTGGCTATTCGAACTACACAATGAGAAGTTCCCATAGGTAGCCAATCCATCTTGCCAATGAAAACTATGCAATCCTCCCCATTTGATGCCTACGTTGCTCCATGAACTTGCCTCGTAAGTAGATTTTCTTAAGACTAATATTTTCTTGCCATGAATGTCTTTTCTGTCTCACAGGTACAATAGTTGTTGAGGACCTCTCCAACAGTCACTTTTACCATGGCACCCAAGAGAGTTAGTTCAAAAGAAACCACTGAAAGCAGTACTAGGGAAGCAGTCGAGAAAGCAACATTAGATTTTCCAGTATATGTAGATACTCAACTGTTTGTAGAAAAGTGATCATCATTGACATGGAAACAGGTTAAATATGTTTTTGCAAAGGACTTTGAGGTAGACTTAGACGACCAAAAGATTTATCTCAACATTTGGTAGTTAGGGCTATGCAAGGTTGTGTTATCACTCAGGTTGTCCCTAGGCTCCTGTAGGGATACAGCCGAGGTAACCACAAACCAATCTTTGGATTGCAGGTTCTAGCCCACCTGTAATCAGAGAGGGCTCTCTCTTAATGAATTAACTTTGTTGATGATTTTAGGCTAGCTTTTTGGTTCAAGGGTTTTTGTTTGTGTTTAGATGGAAGGAAAATGCTTTCAGGCAGAGAGGAAATTTATGAAGTGATAAGTTTCAAACCATTGGGCATGGAGTCATGGGTTAGGATTATCAGTGCGTTTTCTTGGTCATGAGAGAAATATGAAGTAGGATAGCTTCTCATAAAACAATATTCAAACTAAAAGGATGAATGATATGTAAGGAATGAGAGGCACTTAAGAATCTCTCACTCAGCTTAACAGAGGGAAGGATGATCTCTATCTAGGGGCAATGAAGAATCCCTGGACAACTGTCTAAGGTTAGGGCAAACATGAGCCATGTGGAATTCATATTTATGCCTAAACAGAGGAAAACATAAATAAACAACAGAAATTGAGCATAGAGTGTATTTAAACAAATTCTAAGCTAATCTTCTTCTTTTTTGTTTAGATAGTAACTTATGAATGGAAAACAGAGGTAAGAAGCACTTATTGAGTTATGCAACAGCACAAGAATTCCATAATCACTCTTCAACCGGTAAACACAGTGAACAATCCATTCTCCAAAGCCCATAAGCAGTCTTTGATTATAGAAACTTATCAGGTGTTACAGTGCGAGTCTCTCCTGGAGAAAAATCAGCGAAAGATAGCTTCTTTACTAACCAACCAACCAACCCTTAATCCAGTATTGAGGGCTGCTTTTATAATGCAAATATCTCAAACTATTTATTACAATTGACCTAAAACAGGTCTGCAAAAAGAGCTTTTCTAAACCTAAAATTGTGCCAAAATTAAATGCAGGTAAATATCTATTGAACTTTGTCAGAGGTAGCTGGATCAAAAAGAGTGAAATGTGGCCCTTGGTGGCTCGATGCAGTACTGCTGGAATAACTATGCTTTGGGAATTGCAGTTCTGTTCTGGTGTGAGTTAAATGTGAAATAACTGTGATTTGAGAGTTTTGAGTGGCCTCGCCCTCTTTTTTGACTTTGCTGGAGGGTATTTAATTTTCACCTACTTTGGGCCGCTGTTAAGATCTTTGCTGATACTCTTTGCCGCTACATTGATGGTCTCCGCCGCTTACTGATACTCTTTGACTTGCTTTCTCTCTGTAAATTTGATCTGATACTCTTTAATCTCTGTCTCTGGTCTCTTCCTGTCTTCAAATCGGTTTAATTTGGCAAAATTGGGCAATTTCGAGCTTTTTCGGTGCAAAACGGGCCAAGGAATCAAAAGATTCCCTAAATATTCCCCAATATGGCCTATTTCCCATAGTGATGCGCGATTAATCGCGCATCGTAAAACTGCCTCCGTTTCTCATTCCGGAGCTTGGAAGCTCGACTTTTGCTCTTGCTTGAATTTTCGGTTTTTTGGCTACTGACATCAGCAGTACAGCGGATGACGTCAGCATGCTGACGTCAGCTGTGGGGTCCTTTGGTACAGATGTGACGTCAGCATGCTGACGTCAACAAGGTGACGTGGCAGTACGGCAGGGTGACGTGGAGGGATACGTGGCAGGGTGACGTGGGCTGGGCGCAAGCTGGGTGAGGTGACTTGGAGGCGAGGTGGCAGGGCGAGGTGGCGCTCCTGTTACGTGGGGGGAGGGCAGTTTTGCCTGGGCATCGGACCGCCTTTGGTATGGAGGTGGTTTCTATCAGGGGCGGCCTGATGCAATGGGAGGCCGCCACCTGTCCCGGTGTACGACGGTAAAACCATCGGATGTCGGGTGGTAACCTACCACCACAATCGGGCGCGCGATGTGAACAAGGACCGTTGGATCTGGGGGAGGCGATCCGACGGTGGAAGGAGAAGGGAGATGCGTGGGGTTTAGTAAAAGCGTGCGCGTTAAAGGCTTAATATTTTGCAGCGCTGTGGGTTTTAAACTTTAGAAAATGGGCAAACTGAGTTTTGCGCAGTAGAAACTTATCAAACAAACATTAATAGTTTTCACTGAAATGCGCGAGGAGGGTTATTAGCCTTTGTAAAGGATTTTCTTAGTGTTTGGAAGGGGTCCAGACACTTGGGAGTGGAAATTTTCGTAGAGGGAGGGTTCTTACTAAAGTCCAGGTGACTTAGTAATTCCCAGTGAAGTATTTATGGTTATATTTCAACCAGGGGGAGGGGATATTTACATAAGGGGATTATCTACATAGTTTTAGTATGGGGATAGGGAAAATATAGGGAGTTAAGTAATAGTGTCAGTAGTTAACATGGAGATGACAAGAAAGCGCTAAGGTCAAAGGGGAGATAGAACCTTATATAGAAAGTATGGATCCTCTTTGAGTGAAGCAGATCTTCACCCAGGCTAATGACATGAAAAATGATGAAACTAAGAGATATCAAGCAGATCTTGACCTCTTTTTGGGGAAATTAGGTAATGATTTGGGGGAGATGGAGAAAGGGATGTTAGTTATGCATGTTTTGAGCTATTTCACATAAAACGGCTTGGTGATTGTGCCCTGAGTAGAGATGACACCCTGAAAACATAGAATTGATCAGAAATCAAGATTCTGCAACCTCAAAAACTACCTACCCAGCCTACTTACCTAACATTTTTTCTTCTTTTGGTTTGGGTGCACTTAGACTTGCAGACCCATCATTTCAATTTTTTCTTTTTATGCCTTCCTATATACAAACTACCCTTATTTCTTCCAAGGGCCCAGGTTAAGCAGTTGGGCCCCTTTGATTCTCTACCTATCTAAGAATCTGCCAAGATTAAGTTGTTTGGACAGATTTTCATTCTCTATATTCTAAAACAGGAAATTGAAACCTAGGGAGACCAAGATTAAGTTGTTTGGACCTCCGTTTAGATGAGAATTGTACAAAACTATGATGACTCTTCAAAATTGGAATGCAGTAGATGAAATTTGAGTAGCCTTCTTTCCTTGGTGACTGTTTAGCAAATATGGAGCATTGCAACATGCAAAGTATGACATATTTGGCTTGTAAAAATGTCAATCATGCAACATGAGTTACCTGTTGTAGCAGGAAGCTAACAGAGGCAAGTAAAAATTCACGAAGAATGGAGATTATTTGGATGACGCAATGGTATATAAGGTTGTCAAATTGCTCGGCGAATACCAGGATTTTTTCCCTACCAAGTTTACTTAGTTAAAGGGGATAATAGGAGACACGGGAATTATGAAGATCACGTTAAAACCCGACGTGAATCCGGTTAAGAAAAGGCCTTACCATCTCAATCCGAATTACAAGGAGAAGGTCTACTTAGAGTTAGATAAGATGCTCGTGGCAGGCATCATTGAGCCCGTAGAAGAATCTTATTCAGTGAGCCCAATGGTGGTACAGGAAAGGAAGCACAAGGATGAAATAAGGATATGCATAGATCTCAAGAAGTTGAATGATGCTTGCGTGCATGATCCTTTCCTAAATCCATTCACTAATGAGGTATTAGATAATGTAGGTGGCCAAGAAGTTTACTCCCTCACTGATGGGTTTTCTTGGTACCATCAGATCGAAATCGCGCCTAAAGATAGAAGTAAGATGACGTTCACGACTGAATGGGGATGTTTCAGTGCACTGTAATGCCTTTTGGATTGAAGAATGTGCTTGTGATTTTTTCACGCATAGTCATTGTTGCATTCAAGGACTTCATTCATAAGTTTCTGGAGGCATACTTTGATGACTATACTATGTTTGCGTTGGTAAAATGCCATGTGGCTAGTTTGCGCTTAATGCTAGATACTTGTTGAAGGCACTAGATTATGCTTGATTTGAAGAAATGTTTGTTTTGTGTTCCTTTTGGGACTCTGCTGGGTCATGTGGTTTGTGGACAGGGACTGATGGTAGATCTCGCAAAGTTTGCAGTGATACTTAACTTGGAGGCACCGAGGAGTGTGAAACAACTTCGTGCAACCTTGGGACATACTAGGTACTATAGAAAGTTTATCAAGGGCTATGCCCAGATCACCATGCCTATGGAGAAGATGTTGAAAACGGATGTCACGTTATGTTGGAACAAGGACTGTCAGAAAATATTAGACGTGCTAAAAGGAGAAATGGTCACCATGCCGATTTTAGTCTTCCCAGATTGGAAGAAGGAGTTTCATGTACATCTAGATGCATCATGTAGAACATTAGAAGTAGTACTAACACAGGCCAATGGAGGAGACTTGGACCATCCTATAGAATTCGCAAGCAGGAGGTCACTTAAGGCCGAGAGGAACTATTCCACCACTGAGCATGAAGGATTAGCTATGGTATAAGCACTCCAGAAGTTTAGACACTATTTGCTTGGTGGATATTTTAATATGTATACGGATCATTCTGCATTGAAATCCATAGTCAATAATATTCTGTTGGGGGGGATAATCTGTAGGTGGTTATTATTATTCTACGAGTATGCTTTCGAAGTTATTGTGAAGCCTGGATGATTGAACGCGGGACCAGACCATTTGTTGTGCATCGAAACGAGGGAGGAGCCCACTAATTTGAAGGAGGTATTGCTCGATATGCAGCTCTTTGCAGTGCGTGTCACAGATGGTCACTTTGAAGACATCATATACTTCCTAACAACAAGAACTACCCTAGAAGGCTACACCATCCAGCAAAAAAAGGAGTGGTGAGCACGACATAATTTTTTGCCATTGTCAGACATCTATACAAAATGCAGTCTAATGAAGTATTGCAATGATATGTACTAGAGTTTGAAAGAAGTGGTCTCCTCACGGACACTCATGGGGGTGATGCAGGAGGCCATTATGCAGGAAGAGCGACCGCGCAGAAGATTCTATGTGTAGGGTTGTGGTGGAATACCCTCCATCAGGATTCCAAAGCCTATTGCAGGGCGTGCAATGTGTGTCAAAGGATTGGCAGGCCATCCTGGGGAGATGAGTTGCCCCTGAACCCACAGATGACATTACAACCTTTTGAGAAATGGGCCATATATTTTGTGGGACCCACTCAACCCCAAGGAAAGAATACGAGAGCACCATACATTATCACAACGATTGAGTATTTAACTTGATGGGTTAAGGCACAACCTATGAAGGATTGCACAGGCATGACCTCTGTGAAGTTTCCCTTTGAGTATGTACTGATGCGATTTGGTTGTCCAAAGGTTTTGATGAGTGATCGTGGTATGCACTTTCTAAACAAGACGATCAGTGTGCTGACAAAGGAATTTGAAGTGTATCACCAGAAAAGCATGCCTTGTGACCCACATGCTAATGGGCTAGTGGAAGCATTCAATAAGGTGCTATAGAACGCTCTAGAAAAGGTTTGCAGTGCTCAACAAAGTGATTGGGACCTGTGCATACCCGTAGTACTATGGGCCTATTGAACAACATGCAAAAAGTTGACTGGGCAGATACCCTTTAGGCTTGTATATGGTGTTCAAGCAATGATGCCCATGGAACACATTGTCCCTAGTCTATGCATAGCGACACTCACGGGTATGACAGATCATAGAGCCCTAGAAGAGAGACTTGCACAACTTGCTAAGGTTGAGGAAGAAAGGTTTCTGGTTGGATTTCACCAACATGTCCAAGAGCAGTACGAAAAATCATGGCATGATCGGTACATTAAAATACACACCATTAAGGTAAATGATCTGGTTTTGTTATATGACAGCAAGTTTGATAAATTTCCAAGGAAATTCAGAATGCACTGGCTAGGGCCCTATGTCATTAAGTAGATTACCAATGGTGGAGCAGTTTAGTTGGTTAAATTGAATGGAGATCTTCCTAGGAAAGGTGAATGGTAGCCGATTGAAGCCATACACCGGTGAACTGACCAGACAACTATATGGAGGTAATATAGTCTTAGCACTCCAGGCAGCTAAAAGGAGGCACGGGACTATAAACTACACTACTTGGGTTGGAGAACTACGCGATTGGAGGATTGTGTGGAATGAGGCAATGTCACAGGATTCGTGACAATGCGAAGAGTGTTATGCTATCCAGGGAAAAACCATGCAGGTCTGCTAGAAAGTGACTGTTAAATTCTTTGTTCATGATTTGACGAAGAGAATGTGGTCAAATGGATCAGTCGACTGACATTTAAGACAAAATTTATGGGTAAGATCCTTGGAAATATGCTACCAATCCAGCATTAATGAATTGAATGTGGGGGAAATGATTGGATTTGAATTCAAAATGTCCTATAAATTATAGGTGGAGGCCCAACAAAAAACACTTGGCATTTTGAACATTAAGTTAGTGAGCTCTCAGAAGTGCATGATCCCCACAATCTTCAAAGAATTACTTGACCGCCCAATGTTTGATCAATTTCTAGAATCTAACCGTAATTTCATCCGTGATTTTATACCAGGATCTGAAGCTATGGACGCCGAAGCAGTGACAACCAAGGGGGCTGTGTCGAAGGTTTTTATGAAGGCAGAAGGAGTCGCTCCAAAGGTTGCAGAGGTACTAGATGAAGTCCCCAAGTCACCACAGATGCATAGAACGAAACCTACCCTGACTAAAGAGAGTGAAAAGGATGAGAAGGGCAAGCAAGTTGCAATACCAGTGCACGCGTTGCCTAGAATAAAGCCATAGAAGGACAAGCCCACTATGCAGGAAAAGGGAAAATCATTAACTTGGAGCTGGAGGAGGAAGTAATTGAGGAAATCCTGATGGATGATGAGGATTTGGGGTTGGAAGTGGAGGACGTTGAAGTTGAGGGTTCTGACCCTATCACTAAGTTGCCCAAATATGTCCCTCTGTGCAAAGGCGATATCAAAGTGCTAAAGGACATCGATGAAAGAAAGGTCACCCTACACATACCTCTGCTACCTAATGAGATTGTCTTTGAAGGACCTTGCTTGGGATGGGTTCCTCTATTGAAACTAGAAGATTTGGACTTAGCTGACAATGAAAAGTTCCCACACTTAGTGACAGAATAGCTAATGCACCACATTGTTCACACAACCACCGAGATGACTACATGGGAACTATGGAAGTGGCTCAAGGGTGTAGAAAAAGCAGGTTTGATCAACCTGCTATGGGTGCCACACTGCAATCGCACACCCATTACAATATTGGTCATCAACCAGTTGCTATGCTTGGTGCACGATGGGTGTCTATGGCTGGAGGAGCCGATACCCACCACTGACAGGCTGATCCATTGGATCACATGAATGCCCTATATATGGGAGAATTTAGCCATGATGTTTGGTAGAAAAGGTGATGAGAAAGCACTCGTGGAGGCCATGAAGTATAAATTCAAGCTCGTGAAGAAACTGCACTGTTATGCCATCTCGAGTATCTGTGACCCTGCGATTAAGGTGGCCACGCAGATCCTAGTAGGAAACGTTATGCAAAACTGTCGCACAGGTGAAGTGCCATCACTCGTCGTTTCTCTAGCATCCTAATGTGCCGAAGGAGACAAGTTTAATTAGGTGTGCTATCTCTGCGGTGAGTTCCTTGTGAACTATCGCGGGGCACAAGAGCTCAGAAAGATCTTCCACTATGTGTGGCTCTTGCTGTCCATTGTGCTGGTAGCCTGGGAGCTACCGGAAGATAGTTGATTCCCCTCGGTCACACCAACCCTGCTAGAAGTAGTGAAGTACACTTCGATGTGGGAAACCAAGGATGCTAGGCGCATCAAGGATAACAAGATCTTCTCGATCTTGATGGAAATGAACATACACATGGCTATCAATCACAAATCACGATTGTCACCTACTGTATTTGCTAAACTGTAGGAGTACGTGGAGTTTAAGTTAGACTTTCAGCATGTCACAGTTAGGGCACAAAAGGACCCTGAGCAAAAGTTGCATGACTTGCCTTACATGGCAAAAAATGACGTGATTGATGCAATTCTTGATCGCTAGCCGATAGAATGGCACACTACCTTAGACTCAGTGGTGGGGTCAAGCAAGTCCACTGTGTAGCGCAAAAAGGAGGAGGCAAAACTCAAGATGGCACAATTGGCCAAGAAGAGGAAGAAGGAGGTTGCTAACAAGGCCTAGGTAGAGTGCGATTCTACCTAGCAGGCAGAAAAGAAGACAAGTGAAATAGAGCCTAGCTCTGACAAAGGTGTGAGGTCGCCTTTGCTTAAAACAGAGGAAGAAACAGACGAGAAAATAGAGCAGCATGAAGTGGACCCATAGAGGGTGTTGTACCCCATCAAACATTCAAGAGAACAAGAAAAGGTGGGGCAACAAAACAAATCCAAGGCCAGTAAGATGTCACTAGACCCAATCATCCTAACAGAGGGAGATTTGAATGACATTGGAGACATGGTGCGAGATGTCACGATGGAGCTATTGCAGTAGTTTGAGTAGCAGCAACAACAACTATTGGGGGCCATCTAGACAGGTGTGCATGAGCTGCATATCTGCGCATCGCAAGTTGGCACAGTTTCCACTAGCCTCACTATTGGTACTTCAGAAGCTGCTGAGATACTGTGTGTGAATGACACTCGAGGGATGGTGCTACCAAATGGAGCATTGACAAAAAAAAATGAAGCTGAAAGACCTGCTATCTGTGCCCTCAAGGGAGTGGGATTGAACTTAGTAGCACTTCCTAGCGATGTGCTCAACCCATTGCAGGATGGGGTGATCGTAGAGCTGAGGGCCCGCAAACAACGTACTTTGCAGGTAATTAGTGAGCAGAAGATTAATAATGTATAGATGGCCCCGCAGCTAGACATCGCCCTCACTTCCATGGTGGAACTAACTAACACAAATATGTGCATGTTTACGGCCATAAGGGAAGCCTGCTGAATGGTCCCCGAATTAGCCATTCTTGAGGATGCAGAGGCAGATGAATAGGTTTACAAGCTTCCTACAGGGGTGTGTGAAGCTTGAACAAAGTTGGCTAAGGTTCAGTTGGATCTGAACCTACAGATTACAGATTTACAGTTGAAGGCCCAGCATTCAACTCCATTGGAGGTAAAGGAGCAACGTGCAACCATTGTCACATAGACTATAGCGGCAGTAGAAAGTGTAGTAGTAGACTACACATGACTATTTGAATAGTCATTCGAGGTCTTGATGAGTCTAAAGGAGGATCCTAATGTACAACAAATGGAGACAGAGGTGCGAGAACTGTAGCAGCGCTATGACGAAGTAAGAGGTACAATGCACATCATCACTATGACACAAAGACTGGTGAATTTGCAGGAGGCCAAAACATTAAAGGAACAAGTAGATGTAGTGCAGCACAAAGAGGCAGTGTTGAAGGTGCACTTGAAGCCCTCGTTGGACGAAGCTTATTCGGTCATGGCCTCCATTGAAGGAAAGCTTGCTAATCTGCAAGTTATTCAACAGAAGCTTCAGGCTGTAGCTCAGGACCAGTGACAGAACAATTGTTTGAGGAAGTGAAGCAGGCAATTGTAGAGTGCATCGCCGAAGTGATACAGGTTGAGCTGGGAGGTCTTCACACCAAGATATCTGCACCTGCAGAGTGACTTGAGGGCAAGTCACCATGTTTGTGTTGGGGGCCTATTAGGAACGGGTTCCCCCAAGAGTAGTTTTGGGGCTAAAAGGCCATGTTCTGGTATAACTTTGTAACAAAGTTGTAAAGTCTCTACATTTTGTGGTCGCAGAGCGCGAAGGTGTCAAGAGTCATAAAGGGTTGTCCACCCTTATTTTGTAAAGTGTCAAGTCAGCTGTAAAGATCCACCCGTGGTCTGTGGACCATGGGATAGTATAAAAAGGAGCTAAGTAAGTAAGCTCTAAGAAGTGAAGAAAGGAAGAAAGTAGCAAAGTGGAGTAGAGAATTCTAAGTGTTCTCAAGTCTTAGCGTAGGTAAAGGCTTTGCAGCTGAGTGCGTAGAGTCCTAGGGTGGAAGTCAGCAACTGAGTGCGCAAACCCCTGCAACTATATATTCAGGGTGGATAGAGTCTGTATTAAACTAGAAGATATCAATAAAAAGAAGTATTCTGTAATTACTATGTATTTAGTTCCTATTAATGCATCTAATTATATTACATTTTGGGTTTAATTTACAATGTTTATTTGATGCGTGAATATATGTGATTGTATTGGTTAATTGAATGCAAGTAAGGATATCAGTTTATGTGGCGCTAATTGTGATTGATTAGTAAAATAAGTACAACACTTGAGATAATTGGGAAGATACACAATAAATTGTCATAGGTACACAGAGTACCTGGACCATGGGTTATGGCTACGCGAAGGTCAATCATACACCTTCATGGAGGTACTTTCAGGGAGGAATAAAGGGTAGACTGGTAGAGCCCTAAGGCCTATTGACCTATGCTAAAGTAGGGGGAGAGGGTATAAACTAACATCATGACCATCGCAGGGTGCGGAAACTTGGTTCAAACATCCCCGCATACTGCTTCGGGTGAGACTTCAGTCCGCGCTCTATGCGCTGATGCTGGAAGGGCCAGCAATGTAGTGATTTGTTTGGCTAACTAATGTTGAACCTGGGTCAGGGCCCACAATGCCAACACGAACTGAAAGTGATGCTCTTCAAACCGTATAAATGAATCATAGTAAAATTAAGGTAGAGAAACCAACTTCCTATACTCTTCTCTTTAGTGAGTCTCAATACTTTCCTTTGTTCTTCTAAAATTCTATCTATAATTTCTTCTGTTATTTTAATCTTCAAAGGATAATAAAAAAATCCATATATTGAGGATATGAGTGAGGAATACGCTGAGGATAAATTACATCAAACCATTTATGAATTTCCTTCTCTTTACTATCAATATTAGTAACAATCATGAGGATATTAGTAGAAATGAAATAGTTGGGGTAATTAAAGAGAACCATGTGAATTAAATAGCTTTAATGTTGATAGGAGTTGAATGTGATGGTAGTATATAAGTTGACTGTAAGTGATTGAGTCAAATACTTTATAAATTTTATTTTCTAACGATCTGAGTGGAGGGTGAGGAGTTGTATTACTGAAAATGTAGACTCATTAATTTTATCATTGTGTACTAGTCCAAAAAATAATAGAAAAAATAGAATCGAGGGTTTCAAAGAAGGGTTTCAAGGATTGAGTTTCTATAAGAAATTTTAATTTAAGATTTAGACTGGGATCCCCTAGCAAGGTTATCATAAGTTCCAATGGATCATCCTCTTCTCGAGTAATGAATTCTTGGTCTAACCCTTTTTCAGCTGTGTTGATTCCCTAAGTAGGAATACTTAACATCTTGGCCATCATTTCTTCTGCTAATTTCAGAAAGAGTCTTCAATTGGACTGGAAGAAAAAGACTTGTTGTTCTAGGTCATAATGCCTAGCAAGCAATTGAATAGAATTAGGGTCAAAGTGAATAGAAGGAAGGGTGGTGCCTAAGCTTATGGAGTTCAAAAGACATATGTCTCCATCTGATATGCTAGTAGAATGAGTCAAAGTCCTTTTAAGAGTAAGGTTATCAGTAATACAAACACTAGTGCCTTGAACCCCAATTAGCTCATTTACTAGATATTCTTTACTCGTAGAATCAGACATTATTGATTGCTATAACTAAATTACCAATGTGGCAAAGCAAACTAACCAAGAGTAATGTACCTAATCAATAGAAGGGAATTTTGTGTGTTGTAACTACTTAGAGGTTAGATTTTACCCTTAACATGTCCTCAGAGAAGCATTAGAAATAAAAGGAGGAACGTATGAATGAATCTTGTAAATTTGGTGGCATTAAGGTTAAATCATGGCTACGTAATTAATTAATGCATGCAATTGTTTCCGCAAATTGATTGGTGGAACATTTCTTAAGGAAATGGGCCCCGCTGATCGAGCATGGGTGGATGATTAAGCTCTATGCAAGTAATAGCCCGATATGAAACAAAGTCCATCTAATAAAATTCATTTCCATGGTCATGATTCATTAGGTTTTTATTTTTCCCTTAACTCCCATGCATTTTTGAATGCAACAAGGAGCTCCTGAAAAGCTACTACATAGTTAACGATAATAGGATGAGAAAGTTGATTAGACTTTGAATAATTTTGATGTGGGCTCTCTGCCGTCGATCTCACAAATATATTAATCAACCACTCATATTTGCAAGTGCATTAGCATGTATCCTGATTTTAGCTTAAAAAAAACATGTTCGAATAATTAACTGTATAAATCTGCCCTTAAGGTTTCAAAATGGGGAATTGTGGGCATAATAGCTACCAGTAAATCTCTAGGGAGATAATATGTCCACCTCCCTATAGTCTGGGTCATAATAGGGTAATTTGAACTTGGTTCTTCCAATTTTCGATGATTCCACATTTCTCAGATTAACCAATTGAGCTTTCTAGCCTAGAACTTAGACTATTGCTTCTAATTTTATCATTTATTAAAATACCCAATTTTACAATGAAGTCTTCATATAATTAGAGATTAGGTATTTTCCACTCTATTTGAATTCCTACTTTCTCCATTATTTTTCAAAATTATTAGACATAGTATGATCATTTTTAGAAAAGATAAAGAAGCATTAATAAATATTGCTTCTTCATATCCTTTTCATAACATCAACGACAAGTTATGAGATGGTAAATGGTTGAATTTTTAGTGTAGAAATTCCTTCTAGATTCAAACTAAAGATTCTAATATGCTAAAACAAATGACTTGAATCTACTCTTCTCATCAACGAAAACAATAAAAATTTGATAAAGTCACGAAGCATAAAAGATAAATAATTCAACCACATATAAAGAAATAATTTTTTAGGGAAATCTATAACTAAAAACCCTTGCTATCTATATATTGCATTAATTAGAAAATATGAGAAGATTACAATGCTTTTCTAAATCCTGAGAAACCTTTCTGCTTTTCTGTCCCTGATTATACAACTAATAGTACACTAACCATGAAATACAATATTAACTAGGTCTTTCTTTGATCTAACATGCATGAGTTAATTATGAAAGAATATTGAGCTTAGTAGTTGATCAGTTTTGGTTACACCCCACTACTACAGGTTACACCCCACGATTGGACCTCCCACTAATTCCTCCATCAATTGGAACTAGTTTAATCAAGTTTAACTCTGTTAAATTTAATTAAATAATTACAACTCAAACAAACTCAACCAGGGCTCCTAAAAACTAGCATACACTCTAAATGACTAGTTAGACTCCCAACTCAAATTAACTTAGTTAACCAGTAAAAGTTGTCATAAGATGTGGAATTACAATTTAATTCCTAATTTAATTCAAGGACAAATTAAATTATGAATTTCTTGTTGCATTTTCAACACTCCCTCTCAACAAGAAACATAATATCTACTACTCTGATCCTGCCTCTTTGAAACTCAAATTTTCACCTTGACAATTCCCTTGTCAAAATATTTTCATACTGCTCCTCTATAGGAATGTACTCCAAAAACATGATTCCCATGTGAACATAATCTTGGAGATGGTGATATTGGATGTCAATATGCTTGGATTGATCATGTAAAACTATATTCTCAGATAGTTTGATGCAACTCTAATGGTCACAATAAATCATTGTAGGATCCATCTGTTGACCGAATAAACCAACATGGATCTTCCTCATCTAGAAATCCTCACAATTGTCTTGATTAGTGTCCATGTCCTATGGTTCTATTGAAATGAGTGCAACTGATGTCTACTTCCTTCTATACAAAGAAATTGTTGCTCACCGAATACTAAAGATTCCCCTTGATGTTAGATGGACTCCCTGCCAAATCTGCATCTGTGAATCCTTGAAGCTTCAATCACTTTGTCTGCCTATACCAAATACCAAACTAAGTAGTGTCTCTGAGGTATCTCAACACATGTTTAGCTACCTTCCAATAAAGTTTTGTTTTCTTAATGATGGTTTGATTAAGTTGGTTAACCGCAAAACACATGTTTGATCATGTGTTCACCAAATACATAAGTGAACCCACAAGTTGTCTATAAATAGTATCCTCAACTACTTCATCGGAAGTAGCATCCTCCTTCCTCCAATTACCTTCTAGAGGAGTCTCCATGGGTTTTACTCTCTCCATGTGAAACTTGTCCAGTATCTCATTAGCATACTTTCCCTTAGAGACAAATAGATCCCTACCTCCTTGCCATAATTCCATACCAAGAAATTAATGCATGAGCCCTAGGTCCTTCATCTCCAATTCTCTTGCAAGGTCCTCTTAGTAATATTTTATCACCTTCTCATCACTTGTTAGAATCAAATCTTGAACATATAATACTATAACAAACAATTTACCTTCAACCACAATAGGTAAAGGTTCGAATCTACTTCACTTTTGGTGAAGCCCAACCCAAAGAAATGGTTGTCAATCCTAGCATACCAACCACAGGGTGCTTGTTTTTGTCCATAAAACACTCGCTTGAGTCTACACACATGCAATATTTTGTTGAAGGTCTCAAATCCTTCCAGGTGCTCTATATACAACTCTTCCTCAATCATACCATTAAGGAATGTTGTCTTCACATCCATATGATGTATCTTCTATGCCATTGGCATTGAAAGTACAAGAATATATTTGGTAGAAGAGCAGATGGCCACTAGAGAAATGGTCTCCTCATAATAAATTCCCTCGACCTGAGAGAACCCTTTGGCCACTAATTTGGCCTTGTGTTTCACCATACTCCCATATTCTTCTTGTTCTACCTTGTAAATCCATCTGTAACTCACCTAACTTGTTTGTCAATCTTAGGAACACTTCCAAAACACTATTTTTAATAATGGCATCATAATCCTCAACAATGGTATCAACCCACTAGTTGCTGCCCTGCTTCCTCAAATGAGGATGTCTCAATCTCTACACTCTCACTCATCAGAGCCATATAGCTAGTGTATCGATCTGGTGACCTCCTCTGCTTGCACTGCAATGTGGGTGCTCCCACATTCTCTCTAGCATAATGCATCAATATTTCAGCCTTTCTAGTGCACTTCCTTCCATCTATGGATTTTTTTGCATGAGTGGGTACTTCCACTATTTTCTCGTCTACATGTGTCTGCTCCACATCATCATGAGGTTCCTCATTTGGAGCTATCATATACTCATCTGCATGTAACTAAAGATCCCTCATAAGGGAAAATATCATGGCCTTTTCTTCATCGAACTTCACATCTCTACAAACCACTATCATCTTGTTGGATGGAAGGTACACCTAATAATTGTGAGGTGTATTAATGTACCCTGCAAATATGCCCAACTTAGTTGTTGGCTCTAGCTTTTTTTGTGCATCATTGGTAACATAATCGTAGACTGAAGAAGCAAATATCATGAAGTGTGTGACATCTAGTTTATTACTTGAAAAATCTTCTTCTAGTGTGCTCAACACAAGCATTCAATGAGGGATTCTATTCTACAAATAAATAGTTGTGTTTCATGCTTCAGACCACAAGTGAAATGATAGGCCCTAATCATGTATCATCACCCGTGAAAATCCCACAATACATATATTATTCCTTTTAGCCACCCCATTTTTTTGTGGTTTCTAAGGTGCTATTAAGTCTCATCGAATGCCTTTTGATGCATAAATTTTCATGAATTCATTTGACACATATTCTCCACCATTGTTGCTTCTCAGAGTTTTAACATTCCTTCCAATATATTTCTCGAAAAGTGATTTAAATTCACAAAATTTTGTCAATGTCGCATCTTTATTTTACATGAAAATAATCCACTGCTTACGAGAGAAACCATCAACAAATATTACATAATACATGTGCTTGGTCATGGATTTTCTCTACAATGATACACATACATTTGAGTGAACCGGATAAAGGATCGCTTGTGCTCGACTGTCTATCATGAAATGAATCTTTTGTGTACTTCCCCAATGTACACCCTTTGCATGTGTCTCTTTGCTCTAGTGTACCCTAAGGAAGTTCTAAAGAAATTTTTTGCATCATCTTTAAAGCTCGGTGGTACAAGTGACCCAATATTCTATACCACAACTCAGTGATGTCTCAACTTTGCACCTTCTCTATTTTTATGCTCAAACCAACATAGTATTTTACATCTAATTTGTAGAGGATCTTCACCTAAACCACGATATTCTTCACCTTTCTTCAGTCTATGTGATAAATGAAAGCCTTTCCCTTCCTAAAAGTCACATCGTACTCATGATCCCCCAACATACCAACTGAAACCAAATTTTATTCAAACCTAGAACATATATGGAATCTTTTAATGTAAAAGGAGAACCAAAATCCCTATGAAAGGTAACAATACCAATGTCATTCGTGCTATAACTCCCATCATCTCCCATCTCAATGTGCATTTGGAGGTCCTTCTCCTCCAAGTCACTGAATAACTCTTTTGTTTCCGGCCATATCGAATGAGGCCGCTATCAAGGTACTACACACTACCCATCATCGATGTCACCATGCAAGTGGTGACGTTGAAATATAGTTGAAATTGTGAAGTAAGAGCTTCACCTACCACTCCTCTTAAGGGATTCTTATCAACCTTCTTCTGTGGACGCTTTGTGGCCTAGTGTCCTAGCTTGTGATAGTGAGAACATTTAATCTTTGACATGTCCTTATCCTTACCACCCTGACTCGAATATGATTTGGAATGGGATGGATTTTGCATAAATTTCTTCACCTTTCCATCTAAGGCACAATTATCCTCATCATCATGCTTGGATGAAGATCCATCTCTTGTGTTCCACCAAATATCTTCTTGTACTAAGTCGAACCATAATTTCTCCCACGTTGGTATTTTCTCCCTTCCATTAAATGAGTCATGGTAGTTGTGCCAACTCTTGGGAAGTCCTAGAAGAGCTAGACTCACCACATTGTCTTCAAAAATTAAACACCGAAACTTCCAAGATCATCCTGTCATTAGGTGAAATGGTTAAGTACTTTGGTATTGTGTTTCCCTTCTCCATCTTAATCTTTTTAAGATTGTCCTTGAGTGCCAGCATTTTGTGGTCACTATTGTTTTGAAATAGGTTTGTCAAGGCCTTCCACATTGAAAATGGAGTTTCCTTACCATGGTGGTTTGAGACAGTACTATCTAGAACTCCTTCTAGGATAATCCTTCTCACCTTTTCCACACACTTTCTCCACTCTTCCAGATTCTGATCATTAGCTAGCTTAGGAATATATTTGTCAATGAATTCTTTAAGTCTATTATCTTCCATCATTGCCTCCATCCTGTCCTTCTAAGAAATATAGTTCAAACAACCCTCAAGGGCATATTCAAGTCTCAATCCGTAGAATGAAATCATATTTGCTCTGAAGTATGATACTGAAAATTTGATTTATCCTGCAAAAGACAAATTCGTATTATCCTCTTCTATAGTGATTTCAACTCTGATAACATGTAGAAATTCCTTGTATATTAAAACTGTAGATTGTAATATGCTAAAACAATTAACATGAGTCTACTCTACTCATTAGAAAAGACAATAAATGGTTGATGAAATCATGAAGCATAAAAGATAAAGAATTCAATGACACATAACACAATAATTTAATGGGGAAAGTCATAATTAAAAACCCCTGCTATCTGTATATTTCATTAATCATAAAATATGAGAAGATTACAATTCTTTTCTTAGTCCCGAGCAACCTCTCAACTATATCTATCTATCTCACTCCTTCCCAAACAATCTCAAGACAATACTTAGGAAATTCCACTATCTGCCAAGCTCATATTTCCTTGCACAGTTTCCTTAGGAATTAGCACATATTTCATTGGGAAATCCCACAAATATGAATTTCACAATCCTCATAGGCCTTCCTCAGATTTCATGCACCACCTCTACAATTCAAATGATTATACAACTAATAGTACATTGTCCCTTAACTCCAATTTCAACTAGGTATTTCTTTGATTTGACATGCATGAGTTAACTATGAGTGAATCTTCAATTTACTGGTTGATTAGTGTTGGTTACACCCCAATACTGAATGTTACATGCCACTACTGGATCTCCCACTAATTCCTCCATCAGTTGGAACTATTTTAACTGAATTTAACTCAGTTAAACTATATTAATTAATTACAACTCAAAACAAACTTGATTAGGGCTCCTAAATGTAGGTTTTAACCCAGTACATAAATTACCTGCATACGAATTCTAAATCACAGGAAAAAATAAAAATGGGAGAGCATAACACATAAAACACATATACATAGAGATTTCCCATTGGATCTCAAAACCGAGACTACCAGCTTGATTTTTCATTATTTTCCTTTCAATGTTACAATACATATTTATACATGCCGAATCATCCAATACCATGGACCGAAAAACCATCACGTCCAATACCATGGACCAAAAGACCATCGATCCAATACCATGGACCGAAAACCATCGCGTCCAAAAAACATGTGCGAAAATCATGCACAAAACCATAGGTGGGTCCGCCCAACCTAACATAGGGTCCAAAACCAAAATTTTCCGTGGCGCTGCCCCGGACCCCATAAAGTGGGGTTACGAGTACCCCTCAAACCACCTGTTAACTATGTGGAAAGAATATAACACAACCCAACAATCTCCCACTTGTTGTTTTCTTTCCACAGGGGGCCATAGGAGAGCTTAGTCATTTTTCCAGCCCTGAAACACCCATTGTTTCTCTAGACCAAGAGAACTTCGCAGAGCTCACAGATTTTGTCAATGCATCTGCAGTATTCTTCAAAGTGTTCACCTTTAGCAGCAACACCTTTTTGTCTTCTATCATATCCCTCACAAAGTGATACTGAACACCAATGTGCTTTGTCTTTGAATGATAAGCAGGGTTCTTTGCCAAGAAAATTTCACTTTGGCTGTCACAGTCTATCCTTGTAGCTCCCTGTACTAACCCCATACTTGAACACAAGCTCTGGAACCAAATGGCTTCCTTGCTTGCATGAGTGGCTACCATGTATTCTGCCTATGTAGTTGATAGTGCCACTACACATTGTTTCTTACTCATCCAACTGACTGCACCTCGAAATATGTTAAACACATACCCACTTGTAGATCTTCTCTGATCCTGATCTCCAGCCCAGTCTGCATCAACAAAGCCATCAATATCCAACACTCTGTCCAATCCTGGTCTTCCTTGGTAGCACAAACCATAATCACTAGTGCCACGCAAATACCTGAAAACCCGCTTCACTGCTGTCCAGTGCTCCTTCCCTGGTTTTGACATAAACCTGCTCAATACTCCCACTCCATGTGCAATGTCTGGTCTAGTACAGACCATGGCATACATCAAGCTACCGACTGCACTTGCATATGGAACACGGGACATGTCCTCTTCCTCTTCTTGTGTCTTGGGACACTGTTCAGCAGATAACCTCACACCTACAGGAATAGGAACCTTCACCGGTTTACTATCCTGCATATTAAACCTCTGCAATATTGTCTCCACATACTTCCTCTGGTTTAACCAGAGCTTCCTCTTTGCCCAATCTCTTTTAATTTCCATGCCCAAAATATAGTTTGCAGCACCGAGATCTTTCATGTCGAATTTGGAGGACAATTGGGTCTTCAAATCCTGGATAATTTCTTTGTCATTTCCAACCAGCAACATATCATCCACATACAAGACCAGATAAATAACACGGTCACCAATTAATTTAAAATACACACAGTGATCTGCTTTGCTTCTGGTGAAGCCAAGTCCCCGTATAAATGTATCAAATTTCTGATACCACATCCTTGGTGACTGTTTTAACCCATACAGAGACTTCTTTAACTTGCATACTAGTTCTTTCTTACCCTTCACCGCAAAGCCTTCAGGTTGCTTCATTTAGATTTCCTCTTCCAAATCCTTGTGAAGAAATGTTGTCTTCACATCCATCTGTTCTACCTCAAAATCAAAAGCAGCAGCAACAGATAAAAGTAATCTAATAGAAGTTACCTTGGCAACAGGAGAAAAAATATCACCAAAATCAATTCTCGGCACCTGGGAATAACCTTTTGCTACCAACCGAGCTTTGTACTTCTACACCTTCCCTTCTGCATTTGTCTTCTTCTTGAACACCCATTTGCTGCCAATGGGTTTCCTTCCAGCTGGCAACTCCACCAGATCCCAAGCCTCATTTTTGTGCAAAGATGCCATTTCATCAACCATGGCCTCTTTCCAGAGTTTTCCATCCTCTGATTCCACTGCTTCCTTCCCAGTTCTGGGATCATCATCAGTAACAGACAAAGCAAAGTTTGAACAGAAGGCAGATGGACTATACCTTTCTGGCTGCCTTCTTTCTCGAGCTGATCTTTTCACAGCCGGAGTTTGTGTCTCTTCATCTTCTGATTCCTCCTCTGCTACAGAGTCTGATTCTTCCTCCTTTAGTTCAAACTCTATCTTCACAGGTTCCTTTGGTTGGACTTCATGTTTAATAACATCTTTCATCTCTCTGAACACCACATCTCGACTGTACACAACCTTCCGTGTGACTGGGTTCCAAAGCTGATAACCCTTTAAACCATCCTTATACCCAATAAAGATGCACTTTTCAGATTTACTATCCAACTTGGTTCGTTTCTCCTTTGGAACATGTACATATGCATCACATCCAAAGACCCTCAGATGTGAAAGAGAGGGTTTCTTACCAGTCCATACTTCTTGTGGAGTCTTATCCTCCAACGCTGATGAAGGTGACCTGTTGACCAAGTAACATGCAGTATCCACCGCGTCTGCCCAGAATTCCTGTCCTAACCCGACACCACTGAGCATGCTTCTTGCCCTTTCCATCAACGTTTTGTTCATTCTTTCTGCGACTCCATTTTGCTGAGGTGTATATGGAGTAGTCTTCTGCTGTGCTATACCACACTTCTTACAAAATTCTTCAAATTCCTTGCTACAGAATTCTCCACCATTATCTGTCCTCGGTACCTTTATCTTCTTCTCTGTCTGATTTTCCACCAGAGCCTTAAATTCTTTAAACCTGTCAAAGACTTCAGATTTCTTCTTAAGGAAATATATCCATGTATTCCTTGAGAAGTCATCTATAAATGATACATAGTACACAGACTTACCCAGTGATGGAACTTTCACAGGTCCAAACACATCACTGTGCACAAGCTCTCATATTTGTTTCGTCCTCTTACCACCAGAGG
>APFE031499521.1:10017-26006 GCA_000404065.3 Pinus taeda
GTATAAAAAGGTTATGGGTTAACTTTAACTTGAGAAAAAAAGGAATTAAGCAATTTATTGTAAAATGGATCATTTTGTTAGATAAAATTCGCTTATATATTAATTTATCCATTTAATTAGAATATGACTTTATTAGAATTGGAATAACCTCAAATCCTTAGGAAATTCGTGAGTAGGGAGCCATGTGGCAGACTAAGCAAATGCTCGGCGTAACATATTATTTTAATCATTAAGATTAAGCATGTGTTGAGCATATTATTTTAAGACAACTTTAGATTTAAGACAAATACAATTTGAGACAAAAATATTTTCACGCAACTTTATATTTAAGACAAAAATATTTTAAGACAAAATTTTATATTTAAGACAATTATTTTAAGAGAAAACTTTATATTTAAGACAATGGCCAGTTAAGACAATGACAATTAAGAGGAAAGCGATTTAAGATAGTTAACAATTAAGACAACCATATCAGTTTAAGTCAATATTATCTAACACTTCTAAACTTGACTCTGACAGTGTGCCCTAAGTCTACCAGCTTGTAGACACACCTATATTGAGGCTTGGGCTCTTCATTTTTTGGGGGTAGCTGACTCTGAAGAATGCGACATCTTTTCCTTGCAAGATTTCCTCGACATCAATTCCTCTTACGTCCCTTTGATATATGTTGATATGCTACTACTGTCTCACGCTTATATCGAGGTTGTTATTTCACTTACCATTCACATTATCTTATATAAAGACAATGATTTGTTGGGCTCTTCATTTTTTGGGGGTAGTCGACTCTCAAGAACGCGACAACTTTTCCTCGCAAGAATATGTGGACACCAATTCGTCTTATGTCCCTTCAATCTATGCTGATACGATTAGAGACAACCTGTTTGTCATTGCATTCGGGAAGTTTGCACAAAAATTTCATCAGTGGATACGGGATGATTATATTTTTAATTTTTGAAAATAAATATTCAAGCCACAGTAAATTTAATCATATCAATTTCTTTCTTTTATATTATATTTTTCCCTTTACATTAATCCTTTTAAATTAAATATAAAATTAGAATATGTTAATTATATTAATTTTTAATTAATTATAAAATTACAATATAACAATTTGAAAAGTTGGAATATTTATAACTAAATTTTAAGTTTCTTTTTTTGGTCAAGTTGTTTGTGTTCTTCGATTCTTGACCTGTGGCTTGAGAAACTATGACTTAGGGGCATTTAATCTATCAAAGTCACCCAAGGATCACACCCGTCCTGGGCCACACTAGCCCTAAGCTGACTGAATTTTAGCGTGTCTCCTCCCCCTAGCATAGGCACAACAACCTCTTTGGGGTTTGATCCTAAGTCGCCTTGATAACGAGGCTCATCCTCAACCGATTGTGCTAGTGGGACTTGACTTAAGTATTTAATTTAATGTATATTTGGAAATTATATTAAATATTACATAAAAGTAATAAATTAAAAATAATTTGATTTCAAAACAATTACAATATATATACCACATTCTAAAAATATAATAAATAAATAGATAGAGATTATTATTTTTTGTTTGGCATAAGTCACACGGATTTGAACTTTGAATCTCAAGCTTTTACATAATACTTCATAACAAGGTAATTGTCAATTGAGTTACACTCCATGAGCTATTTTTTTTTTAATATATATGATTTTTTTAAAATTACTTCAACTAAAACTTTGATGAAAATGGTTTGAAGATAGCCACAAACTATGGTAGAAACAAAAATATTCTGCACGTGGTGGTTTAAGGCAGACTACTAACCAAAAAAAGCATGCTCATGGAGCATAAATCTGTCTCTCGCTACAACTTTGAATCTGGAAATGGTTATCTTTGGTTGTATGCTTAGGCAGCAAGTTCAGGTTATATCTTCTTGGTTGTTGAAGATCATTGCCAAGAAGTGATCCATCCAAGGTGAATCTTTGTTCTTGCAGTAGTTTTATTTTTGGAACATTTGTCTGAATGATGAGCGTGCTTACCACAATTATCATAAGGGCGAAGATCAAAACATTGATCTTTCATATGACCAACCCGATCACAATGTTGCCATTTGAAAATTGTGGTTGTTGTGCAACAAGAGCAAGTGAATATGGATCATCTTGAAGGTATCCAATGCTGTGAAACTGGATGGGCTTGGAATATTTTAGAATATGAAAGAACATATCTGTTAGGTCCCTATACTACTAGTGTAACCCCTTATTGTTATTAGTGCAACCCCCCTATTATATTGTTGTGCCCATATAGTCCCCAAATTGTTATTATTGTGCCCCATAGAAGCCCACTATTTTTATTGTTATGCCCATATAGTCCCAAAATTTTTATTATTGTGCCCCATAGAAGACCACTATTGTTATTTTTGTGCCCTTACATTATTATTGTTATGTCGGTTCTAATTAAATTATGACCCCTTAGACCCCTATATATAGAAAGGATGTATTGTCATTTGTATCATCCAAAAATTGTTTATTTGTGTAATGTAAAAGAGGTTTCCCCCTCGAAGAGGCTTATTTTAAAGGCATTTATCTATCTTTTCTATCTGTTTGTGAGTTGGTTTCATAACATTTTGTATGAGAGCTTTGGATTTTAGGGTTTCGTTGCTTCAAATACGTATTGGTTGAATTTTTGCTATATCCTTTTTTCTGTGACGTTTCAGAAGATAAAAGAAAAACCCATTGGAGATGAAATCGTTCTGAACCTCGAGTCCAAAATTTAGATCTTGTCTTGCTATATTGTCAGACATATGACCTGAGGCAGTTAGGATTTTTGCAAGCTCCAGAATTCCATCTCAAACATGTCATTGTGGAATTTTCGCTATAATTTGGTTTCTACAAAGTTTTAGATTCTGAAATTAAAACCCATTTGGTATAAAATCTCGGTGAAGCTCGGGCCCAAATTATATATTTTTCTTTGCTATATTTTCGAAGATACGGTCCAAGACATTTAGGGTTTCTGTAGGCCCCTAAATTACATCCCAAATAGGTGACCTTAGAAAATTCGTCATAACTCTCTCTTGGAGAATTAGATTCCAATTTCGTAAGATGTGACAGAAAGAAAACAGATTATAGTTTGATGGGTATCATTTTCAAACCTAAGGTCAAACGAGTGGCATGTGGCATGTCGTAAAAGTTTGCTCTACTGAACTTCTCTATAATTAGGTCATCGCAGGAGATTGGGCATAAATCTTTCCTTGGGAATCCAATTGTGATCAGACTTGCGGGGTTAAAAATAAGACTCAGAGGGCTATCGCAGGCCGATATTTTAGAGCTTAAAGATACAAAATTATAGAGTTATGGTCGTTTCAAGATCGAGCTCCTAAAATCAAGAAAATGCAATATGAGGAAGTTTGATGGCAAGGATCTAGTAGATTGGATACTATAGATGGAGCAATATTTTGATCCACATGAGGTGAAACTATTACAAAAGGGAAGTATTACATATTTATATTTAGAGCTGAATCAATTTTTATGGTATGAAGGGCTTTGTTCTTGTAAACCACTTGTCACGTGGTCAATTTTCACGGAGGAAATGATAGCACATTTTGAGGATACAAAGAGAAACGCCTTCTTTAGACAATTGATAAATCTCAAACAAAAGGGTTCAATGGAAGAACAAATTGAGGACTTTCAAAAATTGAATACAAGGGTAAATGATATTATAGAGAAGCAGAAGATTGATGCCTTCTTAGGGACTTTAAAGGATAACATTCAACATGATGTTAGACTTTGGGAACCTGATTCATTAGAGAAGGCATACAGGTTGGCAAGAAAAGTGGAAAGAAAAATTACGGCAACAAGGAAGTCTACCCCTCACAACTATAAATATGGAAGTGTTGTTTCTCCTAGCTATCCACAACCTACAAGGTTAACACCACAACAACTCGAAGAAAAAAGAGCAAAAGGGCTTTGTTGCAATTGTGATAGAAAATACATTAAAGGTCATAAGTGTGCTGAGAAGAAATTATTTTACATATATTGTGAAAAGGAGGAAGAAAATGATCAAGAGACATCAAAAGAAGAGGATATACACTGGGAACCAACCCTAGAGAAAGAACAAATGAATCCAACCATATCTTGTACTGCATTGGCAGGGATTATCACTCCTCAAACTCTCAAGATAGAAGGAACTATCAAGAAGAAGAAGGTTCAAGCAGTGAAATATCAGGAAGAAAAGGATCAAGAATTGTCAAAAGAAAAGGATACTCACTAGGAACGAAACCCAGAGAAAGAAGAAATGAATTCGACCATATCTTGTAATGCATTGGCGAGAATTACCTCTCCTCAAAATATCAAGATAGAAGGGCATACCAAGAAGAAAAAGGTAATAGTGTTGATTGATTCGGGTAGTACCCATAATTTTATTCATTGTAACATAGCCAAGGAATTGAATTGCTTCACCTATCCAACACCAGAGTGTCAAATGGTGGGTGCAATTAGAGGAACCATAAATTTCTCTTGAAAGTACCATAATGTCAAGCTATCATGGGAGAATATGTATTGAATATGCAATTGCTTTCCATTCGAATGGGTGGTGTTGATGTTGTACTAGGAGACCAATGGCTACAATCTTTGGGTACAATAAATCTTAATTTTCAAGAACTCTTCTTGATTTTTTTGCAAAAGGAAAGGAAGTCGAATTAAGGGGCATTACAGGGAAATCAAGAAAGATAATCAGCTCTAATGGCATGACAAAGCTTCTAAAGGAAGAACAACATGGCGTCATTTCACAATTATGTTCGCTAGAGGTTCCGATGTTGAAATCATCTATTTCTTCGGATCTCTAAAAAGTCTTGGATAATCATTCCAACGTATTTGAGACTCCCAAATATGTCCCACCTATTTTTATCATGATCTTACTATTCATTTTCCACGAAGTGTTCCTCCAAACATCAGGCCTCATAGATATCCCTTTGCACAAAAAAGTGAAATTGAACATATGGTTGCAGAAATGCTAGAGGCTGGTATAATTCAACCTAGTCAAAGATATTTCTTTGCTTTAGTAGTATTGGTGCAAAAGAAGGATGGATCATGGCGCATGTGTCTGGATTATAGAGAGCTCAACAAGCTCACTATTAAAGATAAATTTCCCATTCCTATCATTGATGAATTATTCGATAAATTGCATGGAGAAATTTACTTCAGCAAGTTGGACCTTCATGCAGGATATCATCAAATCATAATGAAGACTGAAGACATTCTCAAAACGACATTTAGAACTCATGAGGGTCATTATGAATTTTTGGTCATGCCTTTTGGCCTTACCAATGCACCTTCTACATTCCAAGGTTTGATGAATTCCATTTTCAAACACTTCCTTAGAAAATTTGTGTTAGTATTTTTTGATGATATACTAATCTACAATAAGACTTGGAAGGATCATGTTCAACATGTTGATAGAGTGCTCATACTATTGGACGAGAAACAATTATATGAAAAAACCTCCAAATTTTTATTTGTAGTACAATAGGTGGAATACTTGATTCATATTGTATCTCATGAAGGTGTTAAGGTAGACACTCAACAGCAAAAAGTTCTCCAACTCTTAAAGGATAACCTCACTTTGGCACAAAATCGAATGAAACAATAAGCATATCAACATCACAATGAAAGAAGTTTTGATATAGGTGACTAGGTATTTTTACGAATACAACCATACAAACAAATTTCCCTCAAGCAAGCTAAGAAGGATAATAAATTATTACCAAATTACTATGGCCCTTAAAAGGTGCTATAAAATATTGGTATTATGGCATATAAATTGCAGCTTCCTCCATCTTCTCTAGTGCCCCCAATTTTACATGTTTCATACTTAAAGAAGTTTATAAGTGACAAGCTCCCAGTTCAAACAATATTGTCGGAACTTGACGAGGAAGGAAAAATAATATTGGAACTTGAAGAAGTCATGGAAACAAGAACCCGACAACCACGAAATCGATCAATTTCAGAGTATCTCATCAATTGGAAGAACTTACCCCCTGAAGATTCCACATGGGAGGATGAAAATTTTACGCGAAAACATCCAAAACTATTCCAGCGTTGAGGAAAAAACATTTTAAAGGAGAGGGGCATGTTAGGTCCCTATACTACTGGCATAACCCCTTATTGTTATTACTGAAACCCCCTTATTATATTGTTGTGCCCATGTAGTCCCCATATTGTTATTATTGTGCCCCATAGAAGCCCATTATTGTTACTGTTGTGCCCTTACATTATTATTGGCTCTGATTACATTATGACCCCTTAGACTCCTATATATATAAAGGAGGTCTTGTCATTTGTATCATCCAAGAATTGCTCATTTGTGTAATGTAAAAGAGGTTTCCCCCTTGAAGAGGCTTATTTTGAAGGCATTTATCTATATTTTATATCTGTTTGTGAGCTGGTTTCATAAAAATACCCTTTTCATATCATATATGAATGTTATTGTTGTTGTTCACAAATTCTTCCCAAGGTCTAATGAAGGTCTTGGGAATGATAGGTTAAACCTTCCTATTTGCATGCAATTCTACTCCTGAAATGACTCCATTAATCTTATCAATCTTCGATTGTTTATGGGAGTCAAGCTCAAATAAAGAGTTTTTTTGAACAAGAACCAGTTCAGAATTACAACTCTTCTTATGTAGTTCATCTCATTGTAGTTGTGACTCAATTTGAAGAAACTCAATTGTCTCTTGTGCTTGATGTAGATTATTCTGATATCAACAAGAGTGACTTTGCTGATATTCATGGTTTCCTGAGCAGTAAAAAATATGATATTGTTCAATAATTATAAAAAAACTATTAATTTGAGTCATTTTACAATAACCTAACTTCAGAAAATTAAGGTTGTTGGTTTGAACCGAAAATGCACCCACTTACAAAGCAATTTCAGGTCAAATGTATGAAATTATACTGATACCAGAATATTAATTTCCAAGAATTATTTAATAATCTTGACGTAGTCAAATTTCACCATGTTGATAGGTCTTAAGGTCCTACACTTATTTTTCACAGTTAGCACATGGATCTTGAATGTAGTTGGAGTGATTGTAAACACCCTAAAATGGTAGATGCATCAACTTGCACAGAAGCAAGACACTCCTTGCTATGTGTTTTTCCAAATCCAGGTTCAGGAAAATGATCCTTGATGAGAGCCTTTGGATAATGTATTACTTGCTCAAATAAATACCACTTTCAAAAAACTAAATTAATTTACAAACATCAACACCATTATTGAAGTTGTAGTTCTCCATGTAAACACACTTACTACCAGACTCTCGTAACACTTCAACATTATGAAAAATCACTACAATTCAATTCAAAAATTGATAAGATTTCAAAAAATTCAAAGTTGTCTATGGTTTTAAAGGCTAAAATTCTCAAATCCATCTCTGCCTCCCTCTCAGAAATCAAGATTTGGTTATTACGGCAACCAGTTATAGAAGTAACATGACATCATGGACAAAGGGTAAATAGCTAAAATAGTTTACTGATGAGACATACATTGTACTTAAAAGATGTAGCTTTCATGAGAGTTTGATGGAAGCTTCCTCTAATGAGTTAAATTGAATGACAAGATTACACCTTTTTCTCTAAATATCAATCTATAGGGTGCGAAGTTGAGAAAACACAGAACACTAAAACCTTAATTTCGAAACTTCCAGCAATCAAGCCCCAATAATGTAGGCAAGGAGAGATTTATGAAGCCCCAAGGAAATCCACTTCATCTAATGACAATTAGTTGGGTTTGTTACGAACTATAGGATGGAAGCAAATCCTAATGGTTTCAAGAATCATAATGATCTCTCGTGTGTGAATAAAGATGAGTCACTTTCCCACATATCTCGGCCTTTTAATCATTGATATAGAATTTGAAAGACCTTGTCTTTATATGGATGGAAAATTCACAACCTCAACAATACGATATGAAAAAATACATTAGCATTGATATGAGTCACATATTAGCAGGAACAATACTCTAGGGTTGCATTGAAACATAGTCTTGTCATATAGGTGATTGGTCAGTGAAAAGTGATGCGTACATCTTAGTTGAAATCAAACAACAACATAGATTTGCATTGGCTAGGGAAATTTGAAGATACAAAAGCAGAATTTCAACCCTAAAATAGAAAAGGATTACTTTGATCACATGTTGGGTTGCTGATGGAAATGGGCCCATTGGCTTTGAACGTGTCATTTCTCCCTTGTTTATGGTGATGCATTCCAAAGTTGTAACACGATGAATCTCACTGATTCTTATAATGACAACAACTTGGCCTTGATGTTCAACATCAAATAACAGGGCAGAATTAGGTTTGGTAGAGGAGCACTTAGCAAGGTCACAAAACTAGTGGATCAATCTATTCAATAGGGAGAATAAACCTCTGCTCTGATACCACTGTCAGAATCACGATTGGAAAATGAATTGTATTCATATTAAGAATATTGTACATATAAATACAATGTTGAAATGGTTAGATCTGGTTCCCAGGTTGGATTCAGTTTCCAAGGTTTCTTGTACTTTATTAACTAATTACATAACACACCATAACCCTGACGGATTAAGTGTCCAACACTGGTTGCATTTTTATGAGAATTTTGGTTATTACAACCGGGCTCTAGAAAATGTGCATGTCATCACTAAAGGCTAGCAACCCAAATATTGTTTGAATTATCATTCTTGGAGACATTCTAAGAGCTTGAGAACCATAAACCATCCTTAGGACATATGGCAACTTCACGTTCTACTCTGTGATTTAGTCATTGGCTGAAACTAGGGTTGCGGTAGTCCAAAAACTGCTAATGTTGAAACAATATTTCTTAGCTATACCATGGATTTTCCCTTGTGGATAAGCCCATCATATTTGTTCCATTGTAGCATTTCACTCAAGGTCTCACTGAGTTTAACATTCTTGTGGGAATTAGAGATTTGAAGTTTGATAGGGCTGACCCTTTCTAGAGCCACCACGGGAGGATAAATGCTTCATACTAGTGTGACTAGATGTAGCAAAATCCTCATTTCCACCATACTAGTACTTGCTAATACAAGGAATCAAATCGAGAAATGACTCATAGTTGTTACAAATTTTTCATTCGTGCTTGATAAACTCCTCCAGAACAATAGACTCAAGCTTTTGTCTCTTGATTCTTTTTTGAAATCTTCAAGCAACTACTAATTTTTAACGCTCCATGTCATTGATCTCATATCTCAATGGTGATCGAGGCTAATAGATTTGGATATGAAGAGTGGTTTGGTCATTTCATTTATTCCATGTGATTTTTCACTCATATTCTTGGTTGTTGATCTCTTCCTTAGCAAGGTTTGTCGGGGTTCTTAAACCCTGACCAACCTCATTCTCAACACCTGTTGTAGGCTCATCTATGATAACTGACTCAGTGACACATTCAATCTTGTCATTGATATCCTTCATACATCACTAAAATCTCAAGTGGATGACATATTCCAAGGAGCTGCAATAGAGCCTTCTATATTCTACAAGTTTTGTTTTAAATTTACATACCATATCGACTTGTGATGATATATCATCAATGTCCTAAAATTGGCGGTATTTTGTTTCAATTGTGATATTAATCTATTGTTGTATAATTGTAAGTGGTAGTGAATACTCGTGATCAGTATAAGAATGGATTCCACTTTTTTCCTGATAGTTACAAGACTTTCTATCAAGGGTATCAATCTTACAGTTGAGGCTTCATGACAACCAAATTGTAAAGCATTGGAAGTGAGGCAACATTCCACTGGACGTAAGTTCAACATGAGAAATGTTGAGCAAGGAAAATTTCTCAAGGAAAATTTGAGCACAATTTTGTTTTGGTATTGAAAGGAAGGATTTTATGATTAAAATATTAAAAACAATATTAATTCCTAAAATTTTGAGGTCTTATTAAATTTTCCTATGAAAACAATGAACATTGGAGAATGATGATATGTCAATTTGATTGATCTATTCATGTATTTGGAGGTTGTGAACGGTTTGTTTGTTGGCTAGTCATACAAACCTCGGTGGACTGATCTAATATGCGTCATGATTGAAAGGGTAAAGTAACTGTTGTTGTTGATATCATCAGCCCTGGTTTGTAACAATTTTGTTTCTGTTACTAGTGGAAACACGGTTTCCAACTTGGTATTATCAAGATCGGCATAAGATTGTAGGAGCTTCATGAGAAAAAGGAACCAAAGAATTTTCATAAAGAAGTCCTTTAGTTGCAGTCGTTTGTAGCCTTTTGCAAGTAGAGAATGCAACACTTAAGAATAGTTCCAAACTACAATGATTGAGAAAATCAGGAAGGTTGACCATTTGGAGTCAACCATGGGCACATATTTTCATATGCTTGCAGATGAGTTTCAAGAGAAGATTGACCTCCTCCATGATTTGGAGGAAGTTGAGAAATTTTCTCACCTAGAAACTGAAATTTTGAAGAAGCATCTTCTCAAATTGAAGGAGCAAGATAATCAACAAGTTATGGAAATCAACTATTTAAAAGTATCAATGTTGGATCAATATCATATTTTGAGAAACATAATATTGGTATTAGGTCTCGATTGCTGAGAAAAATGGGATATATAGGAGGAGGACTTAGGAAGAATAAACAAGGAATTATTGTTCTTATTAACCCTAGACTATTAGACATCAAGAGCAGGTCTTCAATATGATCTTTTTTTCACCTCATTATGTACATCTAGCTCTATGGATACTCGAGAGGTTTTAGAGAAATTCAGACTGAGGTGTTGGAAAAAATATGCTCCTACTAATTGTGATTAATAGATTGAAGACATGGCTGCTAATGTTATTCTAGATAAAAATGTTGTTGCATCTACTGTTGAGTCTGCAAAACAAAAAATTAAACCATCTTAACATCCTCATTATGATGAGAGTAAATTACCCAAACATCAATATTCTTGGTCACATAGTGGCTTTTCATTTAGATCATTGTGAAAGAGACATAGAAGAATGAATTGTGGATCAATGTCGACCATAAAGATTGATTGTGGTTGGATTAATGGATGGTCATGGCATCATTTGAATTCACATCATTATGTGTCATCAATTGTGTAATCGTACAAAGTTCCTCTTATTAGATATTTATTATGACTTCTCCCTTAGTTGTGTTTCAGGGGTGAGATTTCTTGATGACATAGATTGTTGATTCTCAGTCTTGCATTTTTGTTTTAGGGGGGTTGGTTGATGATGGAAGATATTGTTGTAATTTCTTTGTTGACTATTGTCATTTCCTACATTTGATGACTGTGATGGTGACAGTGTTGAGACAATTTCATGAGTATTATTGTACCTTGTTTGAGTTGAGTTTGGCATATTTACAGACCTCATTGTTTGTTTTTTTAGTTGGTGATGTTGCTTTTGTTTGAAGCCTTTGTGTTGTTTCTTTGCCAATGTCTATTTTCTCTAAAGTGTTTTCGGGGAAGTTGATAGGATCTTCTACTCTTGCGCCTCTGTAACATTTCTACTTCAGAGATCGACTGGCTTCATCAAGGTTTTTCCCTATGGGCTTTTCTCATTTCTTTTCTTATGCGAGGTTTTACATGGGTACCTAAGAAAATCTCATTGCTGGAACTCATTCTTTGTTTTTTATCTTCTTTATTTACTTCCTATGTTTTGCTTAAGGGAATATGTTAGAGTTTGTTTTTTAAATGCTTTCTTTCCCAAGGAGTTAGCTATTATGAGTTGTAAGTTCTCATAGGGACTTGTTTCTGCTGAGTTGACATAGTTATACTTAACAACACAAGGCCTCCTCCATTGCTATATAATGGAAGTTTTATATGTACTTTAAAACAATTTTTGTGAGTAATAGAATACTCTTACATGGCATCAAAGCCTTGGCCCATGTTCGATTTACCTCATTTGAGTTTGAGGGGGGTGTTTGATTTTCACACTCACCTCATTGGAAATCAATCATGTGGGCAAATTGTCACTCTAAGATCCACCCTAGAACCATTCAGAAAATAATGATAAGGGTTTTGAAGTTTGGACTTTGGTGTAACGAAAGCCTCAACAAAAAAATCAAATACTATTGATTGTCATTATAGTCAAAATATACCTAGTTAAATTTGAAATCAAACCTATTAATTATTATTATTACAATGAAAATTTAGATATACTTATAATATATAACTCCTACAAAATTAGATTTTTATGGCAAAAACAAATGCCCTTCTCACTTTATCGCAATATGTCAACATATTATTTATAAAAACTAAACTGGAAATAAAAATCTTTAATTATATAAAAATTGCAATCTTATGTCATCTATGAAACATTTATATCTTTTATATTAACCTGACCTTTTGGGCAAGAATGACACACAAATCTAGAAGGCCGATCTTACAGCACAGTGGGCCGTGCGCAGAACCTCGATCTGAATAGAAGCGATGTGTTTTGAGTAGAGCGATGATAAATGACCGACAGGAACCAAGGGCGAGGCTGTAAGCTGGTTGAGCAGCCGGTTGTGAGAAGATTCTGCTTGTGGAGCTTTTGCAATAACTGAGCCTGGATCACAGTTTCGTAGAGCCCATCGATATTTCTGCCACTCAAAGTAACCATTCTGGACTGAGGAGTTATATAACCATAAATAAAATAAAATAAATGTTATAAAAAACCGACAGATAGAAACGATGTAATAATTGTGGCGTGGTAGATGGTGGTTGCACATATGTTCACGAGTTGATGCCACTTGCACTTCCAATTGTTTTTAACTTTTTTCGTTTTGTGTTACTGGCGTGATCCGGAGATGGTCGTTGCACATATATTCACGAGTTATATATATATAATATAAGACTAAGAATGCCCTATAGGATTGGTTGTTGGGAATAGCCATTTCCATTGAGTTATGATAAGTTTTCCCACTTTCTAAAATAAGAATACATAATATAATTTAATAGTTAAAATTAATGATTTTCAAACATATTTAAGTTTCTAATCTTCACCTTTGTATTGACATTATATATTCTGGGATGACGTTATTTTCATTTCTCTCTTAAAATTACAAATTCTTATATCAATGTTTCGATGATTATTTATAAAGTCTTAGTCTTATAAATATTTTAATAATTATAAGAAAAAAAATCAGCAATAATCTCATCAAAATCCATTTGTCAACGCGTTTCGAACCAAGAAGTGTGGTTCATCATCAAGACAAGATGAAGAATCAAATCATGGCAACAAGTTAAATAGAGAGACCGATCATTCAAACTGCTAGAAGGAAAAAACTACTATTGACCAAAGGAAATGACTACATTTGACTGGCCACATCTACATTTGATTGGACCAAAAGTTAGGCAAAACTCTTGGTCCAATCAAATGTAGATGTGGCCCAGTCATAGAAAATAATCACTGATAAAGAGCTAGGACAAAGGCTTCAAATAAAAGCAACACCATCAACCAAACAAATGAACAATGAGACCTATAATTATGAAAAAATCACCTTAAACACGATACAACTATAGTTGTAAAGATGTATGGCATTATCACCATCACAAAGAACAAAATACTAGCAATGCAATCAACACCACAACAACAACGATATTTGTCATCATAAGCTTTCCCCCCTTGAAACACAACAACAAGAGCAATGGGAATCTATAGTCTCTATCATCAACAAATATGCTCTTTGAAAATCAGTTGAGAGACTATCCACAACTACAAAACTAATGAGACACAATGATATGAAGTCTGCAAACATATGTTCAAATGATTCCACAAACATCCGTTAATCCAACCACAATCAATTTGATGGTTGCAACTGGTCCATGGTTCATCATTTGATGTCTATTCTAAAATGATCTGAATGCAGGGCTACTAGGTGACCAAGAACGTTAATGCCTTAGTGATTTCCTCTTACATTATGAAGATGTTTATATGGCTCAACTTTTGATTTTGTAGACTCAAATTTGGGTGCAAAGAAACTATCATCTAGAAGGAGATTAGCATCCATGCCATTGATCTATTTATTATAGTCAGTAGGAGCATGTTCTTCCAACACCTTAGTCCAAAATTCTTCAAAAACAATGACACCTCTCTAGTCTCAATAGAGCTAGATGTAAGTGATGAAGCAGAAGGAAGATAATGATCAAGATATACTCTTGATGTCTGCATTGCAAGGTTGATAACAACAATGATACCATGTCTATACTTCCCAAATCCTCCTACAATATATGGCACGTTTCTCAGCCATTGGGATCCAATATTGGTGGTGTATTTTTTAAAGCTAGTTTAAACAAAAGAATAATTGTGTACATCAGTAGGTGAGCTTGATAGCTCAAAAACAACATTCTCTTTTTGAGCATTCTAAAGAAAGCTAATTTATAATTCAAGGTATTGCTTGCACTGTTGCAATTCATGAATGACCTCATCCTTCTCAATGAAATTTTGATAAGGCATCATAATCATGTTTTAGATTTTGATACTAATCCAATAATCTATTGGTCTCTTCTTGAAGAGGACTTACTTCTTCATGAAGTAGTTCTATTAAGATTAAATAGCAAGCTTCCATAACTCGTTGATTATTTTTCTCCTCTATCTTGCAAATTTTCTTCTTCAAAATTGCATTTTAAAGTTAGATAATTACTCAACTTCCTCCTTCAAATCATCAAATAGGCCAATATTTTCCTAAAACTCATTTATAAGATTCTAGAAATACTTGTCCATGGCTAACTCCAAATTGTAAACCTTCCTAACATTCTTAATAAGAGTACTGTAGAATGGTTTCTTAAGGAATGCATTTTTTGGTTGTAATAAAACAACAAATGATTGTGATTAAAGGACTTAATTATGAAGTTGATCTGCTACTTTCTTTTGACAGAGTTCCAACAATATTTTATCCATTATGATTATTTTTTCAAAACACCATAATTTGAACAAAAGAAGAGATCTATGGTCATTTCTCTTGCTAGGTAGTGCTATCGATCAACACATTTTCCAAAGAAAATGACAGTGAATATTTTCCAGAAGCATTAAATGAATATAGTATATTCTACAAAAATGCACCTCCTTTCACATGAATAGGTTAACAGTGCCAAGGACTACATATTTGTGGCCACAATTTTCAATGGAAGTCTTGATATTTAATGGGCGTTGAGGGGGCCAATCACACCACACAAATTTAAGTGTTATTGAACCACTTTTCAATAATTATGGTGCATTCTAATATTTGAAAAAATCAAGGAAAAATGTTAATCTGAAAACTATGATCAACCACAATTTCAATGAAATCTAATATATAAAATGTAAATGGTTGAAAGTCAAGATCCCCTCCACATCCTTGAATACCTATTAGAATTTGTTCCTCCTTACTTTTCTTACTAGAATAATCTAGCCCTTTCTTAAATTAAACACATCAAAAATATAACTCAATTTAAAAAAGATACATGAGTGCCTTAGAAATAAGCCTCTTCAAGGGGGCAACCTCCTTTACATTACATAAATGAACAATTCTTGGATGATACAAATGAAAATGCCTCCTTTCTATATATAGGAGTCTACGGGGTCATAACATAATTAGAGCCTACATAAAAATAATAATGTAAGGGCACAATAATAACAATAGTGGGCTTCTATGGGGCACAATAGTAACAATATGGGCACTACATGGGTACATCAATATAATCAGTGGGTTGTACTAATAACAATAAGGGGTTACACTAGCAGTATAGGGGCCTAACATGCCCCTCTCCTTCAAAAAGTGTTGTCCTCAATGCTTGAGTAGTTCTTGATGCTTCTGTATAAAATTCTTTTCCTCACATGTGGAATCTTCAGCGGATAAGTTCTTCCACTTGATGAGATACTCTGAAATTGATCGATTTCGTAGCTTTCGGGTTCTTGTTTCTATAACTGCTCCAGGTTCCAATATGATTTTTCCTTCCTCTTCAATTTCTAGAAATATTGTATGAATTGGGATCTTTTGCAACTTTTGAATAAGTGGCCATACTTCTTCGTCCTTCTTCCATTCATCCCTTGCTT
>APFE031499523.1:985-16747 GCA_000404065.3 Pinus taeda
TAAATGAACAATTCTTGGATGATACAAATGAAAAGACCTCCTTTCTATATATAGGAGTCTAAGGGGTCATAACATAACCAGAGCCGACATAACAATAATATGTAAGGGCACAATAATAATAATAGTGGGCTTCTATGGGGCACAATAGTAACAATATGGGCAATACATGGGTACATCAATATAATAAGGGGGTTGTACTAATAACAATAAGGGGTTACACTAGTAGTATAGGGGCCTAACAGTTTGAAAATGGAATTCATCAAACCTTGAAATGTAGAAGGTGCATTAGTAAGGCCAAAAGCCATGACCAAAAATTCATAATGACCCTCATGAGTTCTAAATGTTTTTTTTGGAATGTATTCAATCTTCATTCTTATTTGATGATATCATGAACGAAGATTCAACTTGGTGAAGTAAATTGCTCCATTTAATTCAACCAATAATTCATGAATGACAATCATGGGAAATTTATCTTTAATAGTAAGCTTGTTGAGCTCCCTATAATCAGAACACATTCGCCATTATCCATACTTTTTGTGTACCAATACCATTGGAGTAGAGAAAGAACTTTGACTAGGTTGAATTATACCAACCTCTAGCATTTTTGCAACCATACGTTCAATTTCACTCTTTTGGGCATATGGATATCTTTAGGGCCTTATGTTTGGGGGAACACTTCCTGGAATCAAATGAATAGCATGATCATGATCATGAATAGGTGGGAGGCCTTTGGGAGTCTCAAATACCTTGGAATGATTGTCCAGAACTTTTTGGAGATATGGAGAAATAGATGATTTCGATGTGGGTACCTCTAGTGAACATAATTATGCAATTTCTCTTTGTTGCTCTTTCTTTAGAAGCTTTGTCATCCTGTTAGAGTTGATTATTTTTAGTGGTTTCCCTACGAAACACCTTAATTCAACCTCCTTTCCTTCCCAAAAAAATTCAATAAAAGTTCTTGAAAATTAAAAGCTATCATACCCAAAGATTGTAACCATTGAACTCCTAGTACAACATCTGCACCAGCCATTGGAATGGAAAGCATTGGAATATTCAAGACATATCCTCCCATGCTTGATATTATGGCACTTTCTAGAGAAATTTATGGTTCCTCCATTTGCAAGCATTACTTGACACTCTGGGGCTGGATATAGGAAGAAATTCAATTCCTTGGCTATCTTACAATGAATAAAATTATGGGTACTACCTTAATCAATCAACATTGTTACCTTCTATCTTGAGAGTTTGAGGACTGGTAATTCCTATCAATGCATTACAAGATATGGTCAGATTCATTTCGTCTTTCTCTGGGATTGGTTCCTGGTGTATATCCACTTCTTTTGATGTTTCTTGTTCCTTTTCTTGCTCCTCTTCCCCATCTATGTGAATCAATTTCTTCTCAGCACACTTATGACCTTTAGTGTATTTTCTATCACAATTGTAACATTTAAGCCCTTTTTCTCTTTTTTCTTCCAATTCTTGTGGTCTCAACCTTGTAGGTGGTGAAAGGCTAGGAGCAACAACACTTCCATCTTTATATCTATGACTGGTAGGCTTCCTTGTTGCCATAATTTTGCATTTAGTTTTTCTTGCCAACCTATATGCCTTCTCCAATGAATCTGGTTCCCAAAGGCGAACCTCATGTTGAATGTTATCCTTTAAAGTCCCTATGAAGACATCAATCCTCTGCTTCTCTGGAAAATCATTTAACCTTATATTAAATTTTTGGAAGAACTCATTGTGCTCTACCATTGAACCCTTTTGTTTGAGATTTATCAATTGGCTAAAGAAGGTGTTGCTCTGTGTATCCTCATAATGTGCTATCATTTCCTCCGTGAAAATTGACTAGATGACAAGTGGTTTACGAGAACAAAGCCCTTTATATGATAAAAATTTATTCAGTTTTAAATATAAAGATGCAATACATACCTTTTGTAACAGTTACACATCATGTAGATCAAAATATTTCTCCATCTATAATATCCATGTTATGGGATCCTTGCCATCAAACTTCCTCATATTGATCTTTGGAATATAGTGGGTCTTCAATCCATGTTATATTCTATGAAATCATGATTAAAATTTATTTTTTCCTCATCATGAGTTTCCTCTACTACCTTTTCGACATTAGGATGCCTTTCTTGTAGCAGTTTTGTCTTACCTTCCTTCAAACCTTCCATGTCTTTCTTTAAATATTCCATTCCTTTCTTCAAATCTATTTCCCTACCATCGATATTAGCTTCAATGGCACATATAAAACTATTTATCTTAGATTTTATCACATTATCCAAATCCTTCATCCAATTTTCTTACCAGGTGTTTCTACTTTCTTGATTCGAGTCATTCTTTTTCTTGCTTTTAGAAGCTCGATCTTGAATCTATTGTATCTCTAAAATTGTGGATCTCAAAGGTTTGAAATTGCGACCTACAGTAGCCCTCTGCATTCTCTTTCCAATTCCACCAGTTTGATCGAAATTGGATTCTCCCAGAAAGAGTTATGCCCAATCTCCCAAGATGACCTGCTTATATACTATTTTAGTAGAACAAAATTGTATGGAGTGGCATGTGTTACTGTTTCGACCTTCGGACATGAAAACAATATACATAAAAGTACAGTCTGTCCTATTTCTGTAGCTTCTTACGAAATTTCAATCTGATGTTCAGAGAGACAGTTATGGCGATTTTCCCCAGGTCACCTTTTTGGGATGTAATTCGGGAGCCTGCAGAAACCCTAAATGCCTTGGATTGTATCTCCAAAAATACTGCGCAACAAGACCTGCAATTCGGGCCCGAGATTCAACACGATTTCAACTCAAATGGGTTTTAATTTTAGAGTCTTATCCTTCGTAGACAAAAAAAATATAGTGAAAATTCCATGATGACCTGTTTGAGATGGAATTCTTGAGCTTGCAAAAACCCTAACTTCCTCAGATCATATCTCCGAAAATATAGTGAGACAAAATCTGAAATTCGGACTCGAGGTTCAAAACGATTTCTTCTCAAATAGCTTTTTTTAGCTTCTGAAACTTTATAGAAAAAGAGTTATATTGAAAATTTCACGATGACCTATTTGGAGCAACGAAACCCTAGAATCCAAAGTTTTGATACCAAATGTTATGAAACCAACTCACAAAAATATAGAAAATATAGATCAATGACTTAGGAATAAGCCTCTTCGAGGGTGCAACCTCCTTTACATTACACACATGAACAATTCTTGGATGATACAAATGACAAGACCTCATTTCTATATGTAGGAGTCTAAGGGGTCATAATATAATCAGAGCCGACATAACAATAATAATGTAAGGGCGCCACAATAACAATAATGGGCTTATATGGAATTGATCGCTCTGTAGCTTGCATGTGCCCGCTGAGGGTTTTGTTGCTGGCCGTGGCCACCTTGCCCTAGCTGGGGCTTCCAAGCTAGCTCGTCATGGAAGCGCTGACTCCCCCTCAAGGGCCTCCCTCTCTTCCTCCGCTTTCTACCGCTGAGGCTTTCAAATCATTGATGGCCTCTTTGCCCAAGAAGAAGAACATGGAAGCTGCAAAGTTTGTGAAGAAACTAGATGACATCCCTGAGATCGCCCTTCCGCCAGAAGGACCGATCCAAGTGGCCCTGTCTCTGGCAAATCATGCCCTTGTTGGCCAGTTCACAGGACTCTGGCCTTCCCCGAAATCCACAGAGAACTGGGTCGCCAGGAACTGTTCACCTTTGATAAAAGACAAGGTAACCTCATACTTCCTCGGGAGAGGCTACTTTTTGTTTGAGTTCACCGCAAAAGAAGACAAAGATCTCATTTTCTAGAATGGCCCTTACTTCATGGGCCCTCAAGGTCTGTATTTGAATAAATGGACACCAGACTTCGATCCGACAGTGGATGTGCCTACAGCAGTCCCAGTGTGGGTGAGACTCCCCAACCTTCTAGTGCACTGTTGGAATTGGGATTCTCTAAAGCACATAGGCAATACCCTTGGAAAATTTATAGACAAGGCTAATAGTAAAGATTAGTATGACTGCACCAGAATTTGCATGGAGGTAGATCTAGAGATCGAACTATCGAAAGCCATCAAAATAATCGTAGGCCCCTGGACTCATGTACAGAAACTGGATTATGAGCAGCTACCGTTCAAATGTCGGAAATGCCACGTTTATGGACATTTCGCCAGAGACTGTCCATCCAATGGTGTGGAAGAAAAATGGAAGGAAGAGGGCTAGAACTAGGCAAAGCGCTCCAAAACCTCTCACAAGAAGAATGCAAACATAAATGTTAAAGCTCCATAAATGGGTCCTGCTCAGAAACCATCCACGGAAAGTCAATGGAATAAATTTGAGATTCTTGGATCTGAAATCATGATCTCCCAGGAGGCAGAGATCCAAAAGGAGGTTTATCCATCTAAAGCCTCCCCCTCCATCAAAAGTGCAACAGAGAGATCCAAAGGAAAAAAGAGAACAAGAAGGACAAGCTTCAGGGCAGCCAGCGAACGTTAGAGAAGCTACTGGAAAAACCTCGAAGATGACGAGGAATCAAGCTTAGGGCTCCAAGGGAGCTCACCACAACAAAAATAAATGATGAACATAGTCTCCTGGAATTGTAGGGGAATGGGCACCACAACCAAGGAAGAAGCAATGAACAGTTTATTAAGACTGGAAGCCCTAGATATCCTCCTCATCTAGGAGACTAAATTGGAGGACACAACTTTCCTCCAAGCAAGTAAAAAATTCTGGAATAAAAGCGGAGCGCATGCAATTTCTGCCCGTGGAGCTTCAGGAGGGCTTGGGTCGCTCTGGAATCCTAATAAGTTCTCATTAATCTCTGAGTCCCTAAATACCCATTGGATTTCTTTTTAAATGCAGCATTTAGAAGCTAAGGAGATTATTTGTCTATTCAATGTGTGTGCTCCTAACAATGCAGGTGAGAAAAAAAAATTGTTGGGACTCCATAAAAAGCCTGGCAGATCTAGAGAACTTGGAAAATATAATCATAGTCAGAGATCTCAACCTCACCCTCCTCTCGTCAGAAAAAAGAGGAGGCAACATCGTCAGGGATCCAACAAGAGAATGGGCGGAAGACCTCATGCAGGACTGGGACCTGCTAGACATCAAGCTGGATACTGGTAAGTTTACTTGGTCAAATAAGAGAGTTGGTCTGGGACACATAGCGGCAAGACTTAATAGATTTTTTGTTCAAAGTTCCTTCCTACTTCTTGGGCTAGAGGCTAGAATGTGCATTCTTCATAGCAGTGTATCAGATCATAAGCCCATTAGTCTAGAGCTGTTGACTCCCAAGGATCTGGGGCCTATCCCTTTCATATTTAGTTCACTATGGACTAAAGAGGTAGACTTCATGCAAAAGGTCAGAGATTGCTGGAAAGATCCATTCAAGGATTCCCCTTTTTTTGTTTGGGAGGAAAAACTTAGAAGAGTAAAAGCTATGTTGAAAAACTAGGTTAAGACCTTGCCCAATCCTGTTGTTGAAAGAAAAAAAATCCAAAGTGCTCTAGAGAAGCAGCATCTCCATCTAGAAGTAGCTGAAATCACCAAAGAAGAGTTGGACAAGGAGTCTCAACTACAGCATAAATTTCACAAGGCCTGTCTGGCAGAAGAAGAATTCTGGAGGCTCAAGTCTAGGAGTCTATGGCTCAAAGCAAGCGATAGAAACTCCTATTTTTCCATAAGCAAGCTCAAGCCAGGAAATACCGTAATTCCATCTCTGAAATAAAAGAAGATAACTGCACCTTAAAGGATTTTGCCAGCATAAAAAGGGCAGCTTCAGAACATTTTGAGAAGATGTATAGGGCAGACATGGAGGCTGGCCAAAATGCTAATCTGTTGGACGTTGTTCCCGGCCTTATCACTTCTAGAATGAATTAGGTTCTTGAAGGCAAAATCAACAAAAATGAAGTCAAGGACGCCCTCTTTGCAATGGAACTCGACATAGCCCAGGGACCGGACGGTTTTACACCTAGATTTCTCCAGACCTGTCAGTAGATTATTGAGAAGGAGTTCCTTAAAATGATTCAGAAGTCCCAAGGGTGTCAGAAAATTGGAGGTTGCACAAATTCATCTTTTCTCACCCTCATCCCTAAAGAAAAAGGTGCAAACTCTTTCAATAGATTTCGCCCAATCTCCTTATGTAACATCGGATACAAAGTGATAACCAAGGTGATAGCAAACAGGTTGAGGAAAATTCTCCCCAAAATCATCCCAGAGAATCAAGGTAGATTTATTCATGGCAAACAGCTTGTGGATAACTTCGTCCTGGTCCAAGAGGCGATTCACTCCAGTCTTCGTCGAAAAGAAAAAGGTATGGTCATTAAACTAGATCTAACAAATGCATTTGATCATGTAAGACATAGCTTTTTGTTTGATGTTCTGCACAAGCTGGGTTTTGGTCAAAATTTTATCAAGTGGATCAGATCTTGTATATCGGAACCCTGGATTGCTCCCTTAGTGAATGGTAGGACTGCTGAATTCTTCAAAACTTCTAGAGGGCAAAGGCAGGGGTGTCCCCTCTCACCCCTCCTCTCTGTGCTGAGGCTTCTATCTTCAGCTTTTATTTAGATAAGAAACAACAAGATCAAGATATAGTTGACATGTACATAGCAAGAGGGATAAAGAACATCAATCACGCCCTTTTCACGAATGATACCTTGTTGTTGGGGGCTGCAACTCCTCTTTCAGCAATCAAATTTAAAGAAGTGCTGGAAGACTACTGTAAAGTTTCGGGCAGTGAATTAAATAAGGGCAAATGCCATATCTACTGCTGGAATATCTCTGCTTCATTTGCAAACTCCATTTCCAGATGTCTAGGCTTTGCAGCCTCTTCAACTTGGACCTCTTTTAAATACCTTGGGTTGCCCATCTTTCATAAGAGGGCCTTGAGCAAAGACTGGTATCGTCAGATAGAAAAATTCAAAGCAAAAATGCAGGCCTGGGGATCCTCCTGGCTCAACATTGCAGAAAAATCAGTGCTCATCAAAGCCGTGCTTAGCAACGTAACGTTATCCCAATTCTCTGTTCTCTTGGCTCCTGTGGGAATCATTAAGAAGATGGAGGAGCTAATCAGAAATTTTTTCTAGAAAGGAGGCAAGAAAAACGAGAAGAGGATTCCTTTAATCAACTGGGAAATTGTCACCAGACTACTTCAGGAGGGAGAGCTCAAAACCTAGCCATGGGAGCCAAATTGATTTGGAAAATCATAGCTCCAAAACCGGGTTGGGTACACTTTGCACTGTGGAGAAAATATTTCAGAGGACAGAGACTCTGATGCCTAGAGTAGCCCAAAACTCATCTCAGAGCCCCATTCAACATGCTCAGTAACAAAACTGGCCCACTGATAAGAAATCACTCCTTTTGGATGCCGGGAAATGGAAAATTCATCAATTTGTGGGATGATAGTATAATGAATAGGCCCCCACTAATAGATTCTGCCTCCATGACCGAGCTGAAGGGATGGATGGCTGAAGCAAACATCAAAACATTATGGGACTTTTTGAATTGGAGTGGCGACTATTCGATGGGTTGGAAACAGCTCCCAGTTCCACCCGCATTGCAAACAGATTTTGTTGTGCTTTTAACGATGATGCATGGGCTGGCTCCATTACATGTATGAAGAAAAGATGTCAGAGGCTGGGGTCTGAAATAGGTTGGCTACACGGTGGCTCAGGGCTACACCAAGTGCATGGAGCGGCCTCACGCACCTCCCAATCCTACCCCTTGGGTTGGCATTTGGAATTTCCCTTCTATACCAAAATTCGATCACTTCTGTTGGCTGCTTTGCCACCAAAAAATTCTAACAGATGATAGGTTATAGAAAAGGGGCGTTTTCGGGCAATCAAGATGCACACTATGCAAGGAAAGTTCAAAATCCGCGCTTCATCTCACGCTAGAGTGCAAATTCGCAGACTTTATCTAGCATGAGTTTCTTGGATCATGGAATTTTATGTTCACCTTCCCCCACTCTGTCCCGGACTTGTTTGCTGGATGGATGGCCAAATATCCAGGCCCAAATCCAAAAAGCAAAATCGTCAAGGCAACATGGACTGTTCTGCCTAAACTCATAAGCTGGCAAATCTGGTTGGAGAGGAATAGAAGGATATTCAGGAATAAGGAACAAGACTTCAAACTAGTTGCAAATACAGCGAAATGTCAGTTAATTGAGTGGCTAAGAGACAAAAGTGATGATACAAACCTAAGTCAACAAGATATTGAGCTTGGAGCTGCTCTCAATCTCAAATTTCAAAAATCGAAAATCTCACCTACATCCCTCAAAGATTGGCAAATCAGGAAGAACGAAGAAGAATTTCAATCTTGGATGTCCAAGCAAACACTTCCTTCTCTCTTCTTTGACGGGGCAGCCAAGGGAAACCCAGGAATTGCTGATGTAGGAGGGCTTATAATAAACCCAGAAGAAACTACTATACACAGATTTGCTTGGGGATTGGGCCACTCCTCAAGCATACAAGCTGAAGCAATGGCCCTTTTTCAAGGGATCAAACTTCTCAAAGAGCTGGGACACAAGGAGGCAAATGTCTTTGGTGATTCCCAGGTCATCATCAAAGCAGTGGTGACCAACACTAATCCAGCAGATCTGCGGCTTGCAAGAACAATTACAAGGATCAAAGACATGACAAAGCTCTTGAATTTGAAATTCGTTCATGTCCTGAGAGCAAATAACAAAGAAGCAGACATAGAGGCAAACAAGGCAGTCTAGCTATCTGCTGGAACTACTCTCAGAGACAATGAAACCTCTTGGGATCCAATCCCCTAAATATCCATGTTTTACTGCATTTTATTGAGACAGTTTGTATGCATTATAAGCTCGGAAATTAGTAACAAAAGAGGTGACTCATAAGCATATGTGCTATGTCCCTTTTGTTGGAGAGACGCTCAGAAAACAACCTCACTATTTGTAACCGGAATTGTGGCTCTTTGCCAAACATTTAATGAAATCCCATAACCATTTCTGTAAAGAAAAAAAAAATAATAATGGGCTTCTATGGGGCACAATAATAACAATATGGGGACTACATGGGCACAAAAATATACTAAGGGGATTGCACTAATAACAATAAGGGGTTACACTAGCAAAATAGGGACCTAACATAAAGGGCAAAGAAAAGTCTCGAGAAGTTTGAAAACCAGGAACCCTACTACAATACCTGAAATGTCGATCATTGAAAATGGCAGGGATGGAATTACAATTACCATCACCACCACATGGCAGGGATGGAATTACAATTACCTTCACCACCACCGGTGGAGCAATTATGGTACTGATCTGCCTGCTTTGTGTGATAGCCTGAGTGCTGCATTTCTCATGCGGTATAAGGATTTTTCCTAGGAAACGAAATTTTTTCACATGCGTTGCGAATGTTTAGTGGGAATTTGATGAGATTTTTTTCAAGAAATCTAACTGCGGGGTATTTAAATGGTTTTTTAATGACAGAAGTAGATTCAATACTATCAAAAACCTCGGACTATCAAAATCTTCAAACTTAACAAGATTTTAAAAAATTTCACTTAATTTTTCAAAATCATGCCAGAACTTTAATTGCTTTTCTAACAAAAATGTGCATGCACGCACACAACTGTCCCAAACAACTCGATAAACACCAATATGGTTTGTTGTGTATGATTCCAACCTCTTAAACAGACATAATGTTAAAACAATGTCTGATTTGCTAGACTTGGCCCATCTTGGGCCTATGCTCCCATCCAACACAAGTGATACAAGTGCTCTAGTGAGCTTAACCCTACATTAATATTTAGTGAATAATATTTGAAGGTCATATATAACTAAGGTAACATGAACTAGTAATATTGAGGTAGCTTGAATTATATGAAAGCCATAACAATTCATATATAGATTCGATAGACACCTATGTTTTAGTATTTGAAACTAGGCCAATATTTAACCATACATGATGTTATATATGCTCAAAAGTGAATAAAGTGGACCCCCTTCACAAACACCCAACAATATGCTCCATTGAAAAAATTGGTTGTTGCTGAAAGAGGGGTTGGAGGTAAGCGAAAGGAGCAACAACAAGAAGGCTACCCAGTGATCAAGAGGAGACATGGGACCAAAGTCTAGGATTTTAAAAACCCAAAGATGGTGGCCCATAATGACCTGGAAAAGGTGGTTGACTGACTATGAATTTTGAGAGTAAAGAACACAAATGTTTGGCCCAAAAAAACCTTTACGCAACAATAGGTCCCACAATTGAAATCGGTTCTCTAAGGCTAGCCAAATGAAACAATTCAACTTTGGAGCAATGGGTCAATCCCATATTTTCCTGTACCACAAGATTCATATCAACATGTTTATAAGGAGGATGTTGTATAATCAATAAGATGAACCCAAAAAAGCAACATGGATGATAAAGGTTATGGGAAACATCATATACTTTAAGAATGTCATGATACGATGTTGATGTTAGCAAGGGTGATTTAAGGGGCACATGGACAAAAGGTATTTCCATGGTATTGAAATGATATTATGGTATTAAAATTCATGGAATAAGAAGTTAGTGATGGATCTAGGTTTTGTGCACATTACTAGATTAAATAATGTGTACATTTTTTTCATCCAAAATAAATGTTAACTATTTAAAAGGGAATTTATTGAATTTTATAATTTATTTGGATTTAGAATGCTAGATAAATTATGGCTCTGTCTTTTTTGGGCTAAAGATCTTTTTCATTGGACTTAATGGTAGTGCAAAGTCATTTTGGATAACATTTTGGGTGTGTAACATGGTAGATGGATTGGGAAACTTTATGCCAAATTTGTTCACCTAGAACACTTATGTGATTTTAGCCAAAAACATTCTAATTCAATATTAACCGCACTTAATTCACCTAATGCATGAATTATATGTCTATTGCACATCTCAAATTCAAGGCAAACTTTAGGTTGACCATCACATGGAACTTGTGATCTTTCCTTTATTAGTTACATGATCACTTTAGGATTCTTTTGATGCCCGCGTGATACTTGTAGCAGTGTGTTTCATGCATTTTTATAGCACATTAATGTCGAAAATAATCTAGAAAAATGGTTGGAGGATGAATGTATTTCTATAGCACATTAATGTCGAAAATCATCTAGAAAAATGGTTGGAGGATAATGTATAGTTATACTCGTCATTCTTTGTGATCAATGAAAAGGTACTTAACACTCCTTTCTATCGAGTCAAATAGATAAAAGCCTATACCTAAATAGATAAAACCCTATATCGATATCTTGGGCATCTCCAAGTGAACCATTATACCGCCTATCATGACTTCAATCTATAAATATAATCCTTTTCCGTATAATTTTATGTTGGGTATACGACCAAAGTCCCACATTGACTAGAAGTGGGGAGGATCATGTGTATATAAGGATGGACAAATATCTCCATTGGTATGAGGCCTTTTGGGGTAAGTCCAAAAGCAAATCCATGAGGGCTTAGGCCCAAAGTGGACAATATCATACCATTGTGGAGATATGTGGTGTCCAGAGTCCTTACATTTTAAAAGATGTTCTTGTTATTAAGCTAATTTGACTTAGTTGGATCAGTTAATTTGGATTAAGGGAGTTAATTGAGCTAATTTGACTTAGTTGGTTAATTTGGATTGAGGGATTTGGTTCAATTAATTAAGATGAGGGTCTAACTTGAGTCATGTAGAGTGTCTCCTACTTTATAGGAGTCTTGTTGAGTTATTTTGACTTGTAATTAACTAATTCAGTTTATCTGAGTTAAAGTCAGTTAAACTAGTTCCAACTAATGGAGGAACTAGTAGGAGGTCTATCAATGGGGTGTTGCTTCACATGTTAAATTTAGCCATAAACAACTCATGCATGTCAAATTTGAGAGTTACCTAGTTGAGATTAGAGTTCAAGGGCACTATGCTATCAGTTGTATAATTATCCAAATTGTACATATGCTACATGCAGAGGAAGAATGACAATTCAATGGAGGAAAATTCTTATTAAATAGGGGCCTAATTCATTGAGCATTGCAAGTTAGTAGGACCTTGGAAGGCTAGGAAATTGGCTTAAGTATTGGGCAAGGCTTGTGGAGGAAGAAGTGAGACACATAAAGATAGTGCAAAGTTTGCTTGGGCTTGAGCAAAACATTGCAATCTTCTTATATTTTCTAACTTTGCTTGGCTTGAACAAAACATTGCAATCTGCTTATATTTTCTAACTAATACAATATATAGATATGAGGAATTTTTAGCTTTCCCTAAATAATCATTGTGTAATGTGTTGATTAAATTCTCTTTTATATACTTAGTAATTTCACTATTATTTAATTATTTTCACTAATAAATAAAATAAATTCAAATTTATTATTTTAACATATTACATTAACAATTTAAAAATTACAAAAATAAAATTAGATAAATAATTTTTTAATACATTTAAATTATTTAAATTAATAAATATATATATTATGATAAAGCCAACACATTGTAGACTAAAAAGATATCTCTCTCACCACATTGTATGCTAAAGAAATATCTCCCAACACATTGTATTGTATGATAAAGAAATATCTCCCAACACATTGTTTAGACTATTTAATTTATTATTTAAATAATTTGTGAATTAATACACTTGCAAAAGGGTGAAGAGATTTGATTTGATTTAACATATTTATTCACGGTTGACCTTTTATTTGAAATGGTGTTATTAATTACATTTGATTTTTCTATCTTAAATTTTTCAATAAAAGTTTGACGAAACAATTTTAACCAGTTTAAAACATAAAATCAAATTCATTTAAAACGTAACGGCAATTCCGCAAGAGCTAACCAGTTTGCCATAGAGTATTAAATCACTGGTTACCTGCATGCCCTTTAACTTTATAACACACCTCATTATTTTTCATTTATCTCGTTATGCGCGAGAGTGTTATAAAGTTAAAGGGCATACAACTAACCAGTCATTTAATGCCCTATCACAAACTAATTAACTCTTACCAACTAATACAACTCACCTAACAATAAATATTAGCTCTTACCAACTAATACAACTCACCTAACAATAAATTATGTTTCCATGCGACATAAACATATACAAGGCAACTCACCAAACCGTACATCATGTTTCCACGTGACATAAACATATCCCCGTGGAGTTATAAATATTTTATTTTCTTATTTTTTATTAATAAAGTGTGATTTTGTTTGATTTCTCCGAAGCCAAGTCACATAATCTTATCGTCTTGGGGCTGTAAATATTTTATTTCATTAATAAATTGTGATTTTGTTTGATTTCGTGGAAGCCAAGTTGACTGACAGCTGTGTTGAATAATTAAAACCAATGATTACGATAAAGCTAAGGTCGCTGGATTTTTTTTATTGAAATTACAAGTTTTGATTGGTAATTTTTGTATAATAGAAATGTCCAAAAAAATTTCAAAATGTTAAATCTATATACACACTCACAAAAACCAATTTAAATAACACATTAAAATTTTGAAAAATTTGAAACAAATTCAAGGGGAAAAATCTAAAAACTTAGACTTAAAAATCTCTTTTCCTATGTAGTTACCACCCTCAGTGAATCTCTAACAACTAAAAGTACTTTGATCCGACTAAATTAACAAACGATTTGATTCAGCGATGAATCAAATCGTTTCTCCTGTGTTTTGAAACAATTAAATTAAACGCAGGTAGTGGGCTCTGCATGCTCCAAAGCTGCCATGGTTTCATACAGAGGGCGATGCAAAGTCTCGGGAAGCTTGAAAGCCAGAAACCCTCCCACAATACCCGAAACGCCGATAATTGCAAACGGCAGGGAAGGATTTACAGTTACCATCACCACCACCAGCGGTGCGATTATGGCGCCGATTTGTCCCGCTTCGCTCGCCAGCCCGAGCGCTGCGTTCCTCACTACTGTTGGAAACAGCTCGCATGTGTATATAAATATCAAATTATAAGTCCCCGCCATGCCGAATATTGCTACCACGCCACATGCTAACTGCACGCCGCTCAGAAATCCCAGCATGCGCATGCCCATTGTGGAGTTGGGATTCGAACTGTGAACATGGAGTAGGGCCGACGTCAGGCCTCCCAACACAGAAGCCACTCCGCTCAGCAGCATCGTGGAGACCAGCATCGCTCGCCGTCCGAACTTTTCTAACATGACCGCCGTCAGGGCAAAGGCGGGCATTTCTGCGATTCCGTTGAGGAAAACGCTCAGGTATAAACTGGTACTTAGATTTACAACGTTTAGGCTCAAACCATAGTAGCACACTCCACAGGCCAACCAAATGAACGCCATTAAAACCATTCTGGTCCGCGTCACAGGCGACCGGAAAACGTCCACGAGGTTTCCCGATGACTCGTCAGAGTCCGCCGCATCCTGTTCGTCGGCTGCCAGGGCCAAAGAAACTCCCGCCGGCAGCGATTTACCGTTCTTGGCCGCAATCGATCTCATGATGCCCATGGCTTCTTGCAGCCTGCCCTTCACCAGGTACCACCGCGGGGACTCCGAGACGAACGGCAGAACGAAGATGCAATACAAGGCCGAGGGAATCGAACTCGCGACGTACAGATATCTCCAGTTGCCGGAAAAGTAGGACAGAGCCGGCAGCACTGCTATGCCGAGAGAAAAGAAGTAGAAAGTCGACATGCCAACCGGTCCTCTCTTGGACGGTCCGATGGCTTCCGTCGCCAAAACGAATGACGACAAACCCAGGCCGCCGCTGCTAATTCCCGTCAATAGACGGAGAATCAAATAAACCCAGAAATTCGGCGACATTGCCGTCAAGAAACCAAAAATGGCATTGCAGATGCAGACCAACCTCAGGACACCCTTACGCCCAAGCGAAGAATCCGATAGATGCCCAAATATCCCTGCACCTGTATCAAAAAATAAATCAGAAACTGAAAGAAAATCTTAATGGCGATCAGCCATCAGATATAAAAGCGCACAGGGGCTGAAAAGATCAGTTACCAAACAAACACCCGACAAAGAACGCAGACTGCAGAAACCCAACTTTGTATTTCTGGCCGCAGACGAGATCCCATTCGGAGACCGTAGAAACCCCAGGGCCTCCGTCCCAGTCCCATGAGGCCCGTTCCATGGAACATATAGATCCCGTGGGGCTGCAGGATTCGAACCTTGGCTTCATGGAAAGAAAACCCTCTGGGGTTTTCTCTCCATTGCAATGCCAATGGGGTTCATAGTCGGCGAAAATCATGACCATCGTATGAAAGGCCTCCAGTGTCCATGCAAAGCTCGACAGCAAGAAATGCTTAATCTGCCACTGTCCGAACTCTCCTGTCCATCTTTCTAGCATTTCATCGATGCCGATCCTCTCTGTCACGTCCAGTTTTTCACCATCTTTGGACAGGAGTTCATCACGCAAGCCACCCAGATCGTCGCCTCGCGTCTTCATCGCTTGCAGAGAGAAAACCAGAAGGAGTTCAGTTTCTAAGATTATGGAATCGAATTTCCCTCGTTTCCGAAACTGGAATTCTTTAAGATAGCCATCAAATTAGAAATTGCTCGATCAACAATTGACATACTCAACTCCTCTGCGACTCCCCGGGCAGGAAGTGACAGAGCGTAGGAAATTTATAGCTGGAATTTTGTGTTAGGTGGTACTCTCTTAACTGTAGTTTTGTGTTAAATACATAGTATCTTATCTGCAGTTCTGTGTTATCTGTCAGGTACTTTTATGTGAGTAATAATTTTATAGGATGAATGGGAAATAAAATTTGTTAAAGTTAAATGGTTGATGAAGTTAGATTAG
>APFE031499526.1:0-20508 GCA_000404065.3 Pinus taeda
ATATAAATATACTAAAAAAATTCAATATATATATTTTAAGAAAACCATTCTAATCCAAAACTCAAAACCAAAAAACAAATTCACGTGGTCATTCAACGAATCGAATAGGAGGAGGGAGTTAGTGTATGTGAGGTGGGAGTTATAAGAGACATCACCATGACGTAAGGAGGACGGAGGTCGGGAGTCATAAGGGAACGAAACTTTATATTAACAAGAAAATAGACATGACATAAAACCACATATCAGAGGTCGGCAAGTGATTAATATCAGAAGTTTTAATATGTGTGCAAACAAAAAAACATTCATACTTTGATATCGCAATATCAGAGCTTTTGAATTTTAGAGGAATTCAGGATCAATTTCTTGAAGACTTCCATCATCTAGTTTTATAGTGCTTCAATCAAGCTATCTAAGACCCAGACCAGGTGCCTAACTGTATGAAATATCCATTCCCATAGGGGTCTTGCAAACTTATAGGTAATCAAGAGATGAATGTGATATCTTCCTATTTCTATAAAAGAGGACATCATGAGGATCCTGGAAGTCATTTTTTCATGAAAATATGATGGGTATGGAGGCATTTACAACGGAGTATCTAAAGGAAGTCGGCCACTTTGGCAAAAAAAAATTGTGTCTAGATTTTCCTCCACATAGGCTCACTCGAGTTAGCATTTTTTTCCACTGCAAGTGAATAAGATTCTTTTGTGTTAAAACTTCCCACTAGTTTGTATCGCCATTGAATTTTGTATCAACTCTAAGACATATGAAATCTCCTTTCCTTTAGCATGTCCTTAAAAGGGCTTCTAATACAAGATCAATTACGCACATAACCAATCAACCTATGTTTTCCACTATCTCCATTTGTCATCAGTGTGTATGTTTTTCCAATAATATTGACCCCTTCTAATGTTGAGGGACTACATGATGTCATGGAAAGGGGCAAGATCTGGATTTCTTTAGAGTTTAGGTTTTTGCCTCCATGAGTTTGTCTAGAACAATGTTTGTGCTCCCATCCTGGATTTCCCAGAAGTAGTGATATGTGATAAGGGAGCTTTTCCTATGGGCTAAGTTGCATATTGGTGAACCTAAGGGGAGGTTTTCATAATTATGAACCTAAGGGGAGGTTCATTGATTGTTGTATCCCCTCTTGGATATGTCTTCTTCAATAATTTTTGGTGTGAATTTGGTTCCAAATTTCACTACACAGCCCCCCGAAAACCATCACCACCAAAGTTTACTCCCCATGATCCTATTAAGGGTTTTTGAATCCCTGAGCCCCAAGCCATCATTTAGTTTTGGTAGACATAAGTTATCCCATCAGAGTTGTGTCCATTTGTGTTGTGAGATAGTGATTTTCCATAATAATCTCCTAAACATCAACAACAACTCTTGAAAAACACCTTTGGGTGTAGGAAACAATAATAGTTGGAATATTAGAATTCCTTGTAGTACTACTTTTAAAAGAGAAATTCTACTAAAAAAATTGCACAATCGGAAGTCCCATGATGATAACCTTTGTGATATTTTGCTACAAGACTCCTTTCAGCATGAGGTACATATTTTGCTACAAGACTCCTTTCAGCATGAGGTACTCAATGGATTCTCTACTAATGGGACTCCTAGATACTTTGATGGAAGGGATTTAATTGAGAAGCCCATACGACTGTCCGAGTATCTTTGAATCTACATAGGTGTGCTAAAAAAGAAAATGTATGATTTATATTTATTGACGGACATACTTGTGGCTAACTTGAACTTCCACATAATATCATGTAACTCTTAGTCTTCACATATGGAAGGATCTCTAAAGATTAGGTCATCATCCAAACATTATTGGTGCATCACCCAAAGATTTGTCTGAGGAATCTTTATTACTTGAATTCATCCGTTGTGCTTTTCCCTCTACTGTAAAGGACCCAATCCTTTTGCTGCTATAATAAATAATAATGGATACAGGGGATATTCGTGATGCAAGCCTTGACTAGAGTGGGGGGTCTTAGAGGGCGATCCATTGAGGAGGATGGAGAAAAAGGGAGTGGTTACCATAGATCTAATCCAATGGATGAAATATTATTAGAAGCCAAAGGAGGCTAACTTCTCGTAGAGGAAGTACTAATTTATATTGTTGTATGCATTGTATAAGTTCAAATTCATCAACATCCATTCCTCCTGATGTAATTATATGGACTGAGGAATTTCTTGAGTCGAGACTATGCCATCCAGGATTTGGCGCTCTTTAATGAATCTCATTTTCTCAAGTCTAATTACAATGTTTAGTAGTGGTTTTAGTTTGTCTACTATAATAGAAGATATGATCTTGTACAGAACATTGCATAATGAAATCTGTTGATAGCCACTTGGCCTATTTGCTTCAAGATATTTGGGAATGAGAGCCAAGAATATTTCATTAAGCCTAGACTAATTTTGTTGTGTCATGCAAGCTTCCTCTACTAGAGACATGATGCCTGCCCCCATAAATGGCCAACAAGCTTTATAAAACTCCATAGTATACTAGGGAAAATTTTCAAAAGGGAAATTTATCTTGAAGGTTAGAAACATTGACGAATCTTACTAGTCTCTAATATGCAAAATACAAAATGTTAGACAATATTTAAAAGAAATTATTCAAATTTCCAATGATTTTGAATTTTTCCCTATAAAATTTGGGCTAATTTTAAGATAAAATAATTTTACATTATAAAATTTGGGCATATCACTTTTAAAAAATATGGAAATTTGCGAATCTTTTTTTTTGAAAAAACAATGTAAAATTAGCCGACCTACGAATATTAGCCCCTAAAAGTTTCCATGTAGTATACCTATATCATCCTAGATATTTATTGTTTTGCATCTCCTTAAATATGGATTTTTTTCCCCATTAAGATTAGTCGCATTAAGACTGCATTTTTCTCTTCCATGAATGGCCTTGGTTACATTATTGTGGTGGTCTTATTGATTGATTTTGTGCATTCCTTGGATTTTTATGTCAAGATATTCGAGAAATAAGAGAGAAGTTCATCCTCAATGCCTTTATGGTCTAATATCATCTATCCTAAGCTAGAACATAAAGAGTGAATTTGGTTGTGGCGTGTATCATTTAGCATGGAGTGGTGAAAGGATATAGTATATATTTCCCCTTCTTATAGCCACTAGATGGGAGAATTTTGTCACCACAGTATCTCTTCTTGTTTTTTTCTTTCTTTGAGATCATGAATAATATTCCCTTCTTTTATGGCTATATATTATCATCTAAATTCTATGATGATTTAACTGTAATTCCTCCTATTTTTCTTATAGTCTCTTCTTTTCTTATAGAATATCCCCAATTTCCTCTTTGATCCGTGACTTAATTTTTAGTTTCAATTCTTTTATTTTCTTCTAGAATCTATGAATACTTCTATTTCCATCCACTTGTATTTCTCTCCACCATTCTTCGAGCTTATTCACGATCTCCACACTCCTCAACCAAATGATTTCATATATGAATGGATGATTCCTGGGAGATTCTTTTAGATCAATTTCTAACATGATTGGCCAAATATATGATCCCATGCTTGGAATAACCATGGCCTCTAAGAAAGTGTCATGAAGGATGATGTCCTATGTTATTATAAAACAATAAAACATGCTTCTGATTTTTTTTTGCCACCATTGATTGTTCGAGGTGTGAATCTCATTGCATGTCTCGATATCCACTAGATGAATACCTTGGATTATGTCAATGAATATGGTAAAGGTTGGATCAATATTGAAAACCCATCCTCTCTTATGTTCTAGATCATGTACCATATTAAAATATGCACCAACATCCATCTTGACTTATCCACTAAATATTTGATTATGAAGAGCTCCCTTAGAAAGCATTATTTCTAGGTTGGAGTATGAGGTCCATATATTGCTATCATATTAATCCCTATGTATGAAACTATACACCTTAATTGACTTATCGTATTATTCATTGATTCCTTCCAGTGCTGGGAAGAAACCCAAGCAGTGTCCCAAACAATATCCAAATCTCCCGCTATGCCCCGGGCATCAATTGACATAGCCTCACTACTTCCCCAACACTTAGCTACAAATATATCGATTTTATCACTTGATATTCTAGTTTCTTGCAATAAGACAATCTCTGGGTTTTATTTATTTATTTATGCTTTTAGGTAGAAGATGTTACTTGGGTTATTAAGGCCCTGAATGTTCCAGCACATGATATTCGTTGGTTAAGCAAGCGGGGGTGAGGAAAGTGATGTATTATTTCTCTCATTTGGATTAAAAGAGATTGTTAAATTGAAGTGAAATATGTAATCAATATGATTGTTGTCTTCAATTTTTGCATTATTTATTAAATTTATTGAAGAGAGTCTTAGCCTCTTTTATGGCTTTTGAAAGAATTTAATCAAACGGGAAACATTCAAAATGTTTTTTTTCTCGTGGATAAATTATTTATTTCTTGTTTAAATTTGTTAATTTTTGTTCTCCACCATTCACCTTATCTGGTTTTTTTGGTTATTTATGTCGAACCCATTTCTCATTACTGCTCCAACTAAGAATAGTGGAAATGCTACCAACGGAAAGTCTAAATAATTGATGGCTTCTCCTCTAATTAAGATTCTCAAAAAAAAAACTTGAACTTTAAACAGAAATGAGGGACCAATTTGAATAAGATTAACACTTTGTTATTTGTAGTTTCTTGAAGCAAAACCATGTTAAAGATGATGTTGTATGTAACAATAAGATTATTCTTGTGCAATTTATGGTAGTTAATACTAATAAATATTTATTTCATTTAACACATATATACATACACACACATTGAGATTCAATAGTTTAAATAGTTACTCATTTTATCTTACTCTCACGTGACAATTCATAGGGGAAAATAAGGTGCATGATTCTCAAAACTAAACACTATATATGAAACCTTACTAAGATTCAAGGAGGAAGTTTACAGTCATTTTATAACAACACATTCGTATAAAATAACATTAACATACAATCTTATTTCTTGCAAACTTTATCATCTATAATTTTATCATTGCAACTTGAAGGTAAGAATGAGCAAGCTTGAACACTAAACACGACGAATACATATATATATTCTTCAAGAAAATTAATGATAATAGATAATACTATATACTGATTTTAAACATAAAATCTCAAACATAGGAGCAAATCAGGACACTCAGATGTTCCTAGGCTCTACAGTATTTCACTACATAGTTTCAATTGGGGCACAACATCCCATGGTGCTATTGTTGTGGATTGAACATAGGTCACCCACATGAAAGGAAATAATACTCACTATGATATTAGTTAACTCATTGTACATACTTATGTTGATTTTATTTTTCTTTCGAACATACATCAGATAAATTTTATATTTACATTCTAGCTTCTTCGAAGAGGCACACCCAAAATAACCTACATCGGTACCTTGGGCTCCCAGTATTTAATCTTGAATATTCATCTTACATTTCTAAATAATGGAACAAAACATTTCAAATTGAATATTTAGGGAGCCAAACCAACGACACTTTACCTCAACTATTTTCAACCATAATATTTCAGCTTTCTTGTTTAGATATTACATAGTCTCACATAGTTCTCATGATTAATTCATGAATATTATAAGTTATTGAACCCTCCCTACAAATCATAAACTCCATTGTCATCTATGCATTTTGTAACTCTACAAACTGTGGAGAGAACTAGAACAGAAATATTATCTATCACCTAGGCTGTAATTTCATAACACATCATGGTCTAACAAGGGTAACTCTATAGGCAATAACATATACCTAATTAGTCACTCGCTTGGGTGGATTCTAGATACACTCCATTAGCCTTGCCTCATGTTCTACACAACATGATAAAAAATCATTTGAAGTTGTTACCAAAATTTAGTGGAAAAAAGAAAGGGGAGAATGAACAACATATCAACGCCTTCCAATATTTTACTATAAATTTGATTGTGGAAGATGAAGATCTTTCTATCAAACACTTCATAAAACCCCTTCAAGGAGATGTGCAAAAAATATTTCGTACTCTTCTAGCAAACTCACTACACTCATGATATTATCTAGAAAGGAAATTTCACACCCTGTGGGGTGAAAAGAGATATTTTCAATACTATCTCACTGAGGTCATGATCTTTCAAAATAATTATTTTGAGAATTATAGGATTTCACTAAATGCTTCAATAAACTCTACAACAAGATTCCAAATGAGATAAGAATTGTTCCCATTATTGATATGGTAAGTTATGTTGCAGGTTTCAATCTTGATTTTTTTCTCATGCTAAGGGAAAGGAAACCAATAAACCTACCCAATGTGAAATTAGATGCAATTGAGGTAGAAGGAAACCTGACTGCTACAACAAAACTATGAAAATAGAGGTTGGAAATGAAAATTACGACATTGAGAAAGAAAATGGGGGACATAAGGATGAGGTAAGAAGAATGTGAAGGATGAAGCTAGTCATCTTATTCACAAAAACGCTACATGTAAAGACAAGATTGAATATATCAATAGATTAATCAGAAATGTGTCCAACCATATCAGTAAACATGAGTCATAATGGCCAAGTAAATTTCAAAACTAGCTGCCTCGAAACATCGCATTCATTCATAGGTTGTTTAACCATCAATAGATAAATAGGGAGAGAAGTCTTGGAGAACAACCCATACAAATTCCCATGAGAAAGGATCTCAACCTTGAAATTTATGAGTATTATGATGGATACATCCATGATGAAGACATAAACTAGTTAGGAGATTAAAGCCTCACCTTCTACATCACAGAGACTAATGATACACATCATTAGCATTAGCAAGAGAGTTATGAGCCATATGATAACTATGGGATATAACCATCCCAATATCGAACAGTCACTCACTTAGTGATGGAAGGGCTGAAGAGGAACTATTAATTACATCCTAGACTAGGAAGACCATCTAGGTTGCATTATGATAACGAACCTTAGGTATCCTTGCCAAATCCAAAACCAATCCATGATACCCATTACCCACCTCTCAAAAGTTTAAAGAAAATGTGAGGGTTACCAAATAAGAAATGAAGGGTTGTTTTGGATCAAATTACATACTTGAGTTAGGAATCTGGTGAGACATTAGACACTATGCCCTCCCAACCTCCATGTATCACCCCTATGGTTCTACCTTCTAAATAATGATTATTATTATTAGACATTATTGTATTTTTGGAATAATTGGCTATGAAAGTCATGATGAGATTTATGCGATGATGCAATTAATTTATTTCATTACTAAAATTGTACAAGTAATTTTTTCACGTTCAGTCAAATGACCTTGAACCTGGATCAATCATCATCCATTCATAGTTTTCAATTAGCCCCTATAAAGGAAAAAGCATCCCCTCTCTAGAATGTCCAGGAATCCTAGATTACATGGATAAAAACTCTATTTTTATGGTTCATCACACTTACCTTTAGGATAGACTGCAGTGATACTAGTTTCACTCATGGAAACTCTGATTTCGAGCACATGCTACTTTCTGAAATAGTGAGATGATAGTGGGAAATGAGTAAAAAGTAAAATTTAATGTTGAAGCTTCTCTTTCTAGAAGCTTTAGAAGTGGTTTTAACCATTCACTATTAGATCATATCTTGAATGTCATATATTCAGGCCTTAACTCTTATATCATAAAAATTACCTCCATCTAATGTGGATCTAAGCCCTAGAATGGTAAATCCCTAACGACCACAATTACCTCCCTCTAATGATAGAGTTTGGATTGGCTTTGGGAGACTCTGAATTATTCCTTTATGCTTCTCATTTTTGTCTATAGGTCCATAACCTATCCATTTCTTTGAGGTTTGATTAAAGTATTACTATTTTAGCAAAGGAAGGTCTACATAGCTATGAGATATCTACAAGGTCAAGGACTACAAGGGCTCAAAATTTGACCTAATTTTATTAATACAAAAATTCCTTGGTTTCATATACATTATCTCTCATTTATGAATATGTAGAACTATGAATCCTTGGATTCTTGTTTAGAGTTTTTTTATATGTTATCTGTATGTTTTGGATCTCTTTCCTTTTTTGAATGATTTTTAGGTTCGACTTATAGAAATTGTAGTTGGAGCTCAAGCTAGAAATCTAAGAGATGGGTGAAGTTTACATCATATTTCTGGTAAGTACTCCCTCCATGTTTCAAACATCTCTAAAGAGAGAATTGAAATTTTTTCTTGGTTGTTTCTATATTAAGCCACTAGATCTAGGGAAGTTTTTTTTCTGCACATAAGGATCTTATCCATATAAGAACTTAGTTCTACTTTTTAAACCTTGGCTATTCTTAGACATTGATCTATTCTTGGAATAATATACCATAAAAGCAATGATGGGATTGATTTCATCGTGTAATTAATTTATTTCGTTATTTAAGATTCAAGGAAAATGTAATGGATATCAACTAATAAAGGGAAGGTTGTTTTGGATTAAAATATATACTCGACTTAAGAAGCTAGTGAGACACGAGATGCTATGCCATCCAAACATCCATGTAACACCCCTATGGTTCTTCTCTTTAAACACTTACTATCTATTGACATTGATCTATTATTGGAATAATTCCCTATGTAAGCCCTGATGAGGTTAATGTGATGATGTAATTACATTATTTCATTATTGAAATTGTATATAATTTCTTTTGGGATATTGAAGAAATAGCTTAGATTTTAGAAGAATTATTTCCATCTTATAAGAATTTGTTGGTGGCTAAATTCCACATGCTGGAGCATCCTTAAAAGTCTCATAAAAATATGTAGGAGAAAGCAAATTAAAAATATTAACACAATGGGAAAGAAATATTATGTTAATAACTTAGTTCTAGATATATATTAATCTGGGTGGAATAAAGAAACGTACGAGAAAAAAGTGGGATCTAAAGAAAAATCTTGGAATTTTCTTCGAATAAGAATTTGAAACAAAAATCCCTAGGCAAGAGTGTGACATAGCTTAAAATGTGATGTTGCTAAAAATATCTATATGGAATAACTATATAAAGAAAAACAACATAGGAATCAAATAGGTTGTTGAACGTAGGGCAAGAATATCATAGCTTGGGGGGAATTAGCTTGGGCATTTCATCGTTGGTTGGAGTGTGCACCATTCCTCAATATTTCCCAAGCAATCTTGTTAGGTGAATTTTATGGTGAAACCTTTATCTACTATAAAATGGGTATTCCAATGTTCTAAATATAAAGGATGCATGTTGTTTGACTTTATTTATATATTATGTAACTGTAGAAGGAAAGTTTCATTTTAATAGATTTACGACTCTCTATTTTTTAAATATGTATACTCACATGCTCTCTCATTATCAAATATGTATACTTTCATGCATAAATTGCATGCATACTGATGATAGGGAACTGTCAAAATATAACCATTGATGGAATATAGACAAGAGTATGATGATAAAACTATATCTACAAATATGATTGTGTATTATTCTACTTTACCATTCCTTGTTGTTAATGTACATTCATGTGTGATAAGTACTTAATTTTAGAAAACAAAATTTATTGAGAAGAGGATTGAAACTCGGAAGAGTACAAGAGGAAGTCTCTTATTATTATTCTATTGAAGTGATGGGCATCATGGATGATTGCTAAATAATATGCATAGTTTTACATAAAAGTAACTCAATAGGTATTGTATGTTTATTCTTATCTAAGTAATTCTAGATTATTTTATTTTTGTGTTGGAATTATGATGCATATGTTGTAATTCATGGCAACCCACTTATAGCAAAACAACTCATTTGTATATGGTAACTAGATGAATCTACAAGAAATATATCAGAGATATCAGATGTGACGGAATGCACGGTAGTTGTGTTTACAGATATGAAAAAATACAAGGCTATTCAAAGGAATAATTTTAGAAGTAATGTACAAACGAAAATCATATTATAACAGGTCTATTCAGAGGGAACTAAGTAATGGTACAAAAGAATAGGATGAAGGAACAAAGGACTACAGATCAGGATGAAGAAGTTGAATAAAAAGGAAATTTTCAGGTACGTTAAGTTGTATACGTAGGCTCACTATTGAAAAATAATGTATACACACAGGTTAACAGAACCAAAGGAGCGTATATGTATACATACACTTTCACAGAAGGAAAAGCTCGTACATGTTGGAAAACCAATGTTTTGGTCCGAGCTATCTAGTCCATGGTATTCATCCAAGGTATTTGGTTTGAGGTATTGACCGTAGGTATTTGGTCCAAGGCATTGGTCCTAAGTGTATTGATCCAAGGTATTTGGTTTGAGGTATTAACCCTAGGTATTTGGTCGAAGGTATTGGTCCTAAGTGTATTGATCCAAGGTATTTGGTTTGAGGTATTGACCGTAGGTATTTGGTCCAAGGTATTGGTCCTAAGTCGTTTTGGTCCGAGGTATTGTGAAAGGCCTAAAATTATATAAGGAGGAGAAGAGCATTAGGCCACATGTGTAAGGATTGAATATCTTCTGAAGTGTTAGATCATATATGCAGATTATGAGCTTCTGATGCTTTGCTTTATCTGATCTAACGATGAACCTATGTAGTTGATGATGGTTTATGGATCGGGATCATAAAGCCTAAAATGTATTATCATTTTGTGGTTTGATCATGGACAATCTAGATCTGAATACTAATGCATGTTTTATTCTATAAATGTTATGATCTCAGTATGATTGAAGTTTGGAATGTCTGTGAAGTTTTAAGTTAGTATTTGTAGACATGTATGCTATTTTTCTTTGGTAAAAGTGCATATACACACTAGTTCAACACATCGAAGTAGTGCATACTTTATGAACTATGATGTTTGAAGTTGCAGTTGGTTCTAGTCATTGATGTAGAGTTTTGAGTTATGCTTTATGTTCTGGTGACTACATTCTTGTGATAGTGTTCTGAAAGTTGAGATTGATTGATTGTGATTTACTTCAGTAATGATGGATGAGATCTAATGATGGATCTTGATCATAATGAGCTATCATTATGTGATCTGATAATGGATGGGCTATATCTTATTGCGAACACATGTTTTATCCTTTATATGTGATTATTTGGGTACGTATGAAGTCGAGAAGTGTAGAAAAGTTATAAGGAAGTATCTACAGATATATACACTACTTTGCTTTGGTAAAGTTGCGTATACACACTGGTTAGACTCTTCCAAGTAGTGTATACACTTTGATGTATAGTTTTGAGGTTACAACTGGTTTTGAATGATGATGTAGTGTTCTGCATTCATATCTATGTACTGGTTACAATGATCCATCTGTTCGAATTGATTGGTTGAAGTTGAATAAGTATGAATGGATGGTTAATTCAGTTGTGTTAGAGGTTCAAAGGTTGTTAGTGTTTGATTGAGTTTGGTTGATTCATAGAATGATGATTGAGTTTCAGTAATTGGTTGATGCAGATGTATTTGATTGTTGTATTGCAATGGTGATTGATTCTAAGATTCAATGTTATTGATGGGTGCAACATGAAAATTGGATGAAACAATGCCATCATGTGTATTGTTGTGTACGAGGAGCATCTAGTCTAAAAATTTATGAAATGTGGTCCCTGTAGGAAGAAACAAGGTCGTAGCCTTCTGTAGGTGAGTGCCTACATATAATAAACATATCAGCTAGTACATGAGATAGGGGGTTGTACCTCCCTTCCAGAAGAGGCTAGAGAACAAGAGAAGGTTATAACCTTCTGTAGGTAGAAGCCTACATACTTGTATGAGTCTGCACCAGCACAGTGTTGTAAACATATTTTCTTATTACTAAAAGAATATAGAGACAACAGCAGTAGGTGGTTTTCAACAACATTGGGTTTCCACCTTAAATCTTGGTGTTCATGTGTGTTTCTTATGCGTGATGATTTACTCTATTATTATTGCACATGGTTTTTGTTTTATGTTTAATAAAGTACTGATGGACTGATTAAAGATCAACATGTGAGGAATTGACTGAGTCATAAGTTCACTGGATATACATTGGTTGCTTTAAGAATAGTTTCTTGCACACACGGGATCTCTTCACTAAAGTAGTGTATGTAAATCTGATTATGGAAATGAAAAAGTTATTGATTTGCTAATACTCATTCACTCCCCTCCTCCTCTCAGTATTATTTCCAACAATCGGCTATAGAGCAAGTCCTTTGGTAGAATATTGATCACTTGAAGTATATTCGTAGAAAGTAATGGGAAAGAAGAAAGAACCTCAAAAGAAGAAGGATTTTCAAAGGAACTGTGAAAATGTAAGAGACGATTAGGGATTTTGTGGAAGTAACTCTTCATATTTAGAATTACCTCAGAATGAAGATGGACAAGCAAAAGAACTATCAGTTATGAATTTTTTATCCTCTCGTGATACATTTCCCTGTTCATTTGAAGATGATGAATGTGACATCCAAACAACTAAATTTGCTCTTATGGGTGAAAGAGAAATATATCAAATAGAGGCAGAATTTAAAAAACTCACAGACAAAATTAGAGATCAACAAGATGTATTCAACAAAAGGAAGTATACCTTCAAAGTCGAAACTGCTAGACTAAAAGCTCAACTGGAGGAAGGAAACAAAGTATGGAAGTCGTACAAGGGAAAGGAAGATCAATGTCAAAAGCTGTAGGATGAAGTGACATCATTAAGAAATGATGTAACTAAAAGGAGCACAACAATCAAGAAACTTAAAGATAGATGCAGTTACTATGAAAGTCTTGAAGCTAAGATCCTCTCTCTAAAAGAAGATTTTGAAAAATCAAATAAGAGAAATAAATAACTACTCTAAGAAATTGAAGAACAAGAAAATGAAGCTCTCAAATTAAGGCAACAAGTGGAAGAAGGAAGAAAATCTCAAGAAATCATGAACAAGCAGTATCTCGAAAAGGAAGATATCAGGTTGAGCTAAATATACTAAAAGGTAAATTAGAAGAAAACGATAAGCTTTTACTATTTCAATATAGTACTAAGATTTTGGATGATCTTCTTAGTGGTCAAAGGTCTCCTACCATCAAACCTAGTCTTGGGTTTCATGAATCTGTTGAAGGTGAATCTAGCTCGCAAGGTGAGGCAAGGAATTCTAATGAAAAATATGAAATGCTCAACAAGGAGATGAGAGGTCAACCCCATCAACAACCAAGGAAATAAATTTTTCAAAGAAAATCTACTCCTAACTGTGGAAGTGCTAGTCAGTTCTTTCCTCAAATGAATAATGTTGAATGTTTTATATGTCATAATTTTGGACATGTTGCAACAAGATGAAAAAGTAGAATGGTTCAAGACCATCACATAGAAAGATCATCAACTTCCATGTACTTTAAGGGATATTGTTTTTCTTGCAATATGTTGGGTCACAAAGCCATTAACTACTATAGAATGAATATGAAACATGTAAGATGTTATTCATGTAACAAATTTGGACATATAGCAAAGAAATGCAAGATAGAATTGCGGCCACCATACCAAAAGGAGAAAACATCATCACACTCGAAGATATGGAAGAAGAAGGAAGTGAAGTCAGAAAAGTGGAGCATGGCCTAGTGTACAAACATAACATACTCACATGGAGCTGAAACTGTCAAACTTCAGTGTTATAAATCTCATATGCAATTTTCGCGAAGACAAGTCACGTATATACACGAGTTCGAAGTTGCATGACCACATATATGTTGGTTTAATGAAGAATCAATGTCACAGACTCAGAAAAATGATCTGATATGATTTAGAAAATTTTCAATTATCTTTTCTATCTTGATGGTTGGTGACTACAATATATAGAAGTTCTTTTTGATGACTTGATGTATATCTTATTCATGATGATGCCCTTATATTTCTTACTGATGTATACAATGATCAGATCTGACAGTGAACAGGTGGAACATGTTCAGGGGGAGAACATGGTATGCTTCTAATAAATCATTGTTGGCATTATGTTTAGAAGTATTTGTTACCTAATCAATGATGATGATGCTTATGTGGCTAAAGTGTTTAAATGATACATCTTGCTATGATACAGTTATTTTTTTCTCATGACGAAATCTCAGATGATACTTTTATTGATTGGGGTTACATAGTTGTTATTCAGATCAGATTTATGGATGATTGTGGATGATTTTTTGATGATGCATACAGTACATATATGTTGCTTACATGGTGATCTTCATAAGGACAAGGAGAAGTACAAAGCTTGAGTAGACAACTTCATTATTTGATGATAAGTTGCTCATTTCTTTTATGTTGGTGTCATCATGCCTTCAAATATGCATATGGTGTAGTTATGATACAGGATTCCTATAGTTCTTGCCTCTCACATCATTGAGGAATGTTGTTATTGATTGTGTCAAGAAAGCTGGACAAATGACCATCCGATCATGGTTTTCTATATACATAATTTATGGATACACATTATGTTGGATACATGAAGGATTACTTAAGTTGCATATTTATAAATATTGTTGGTTGGCCAAAGGAATTTTGTTATTGTAGGTCTCATGAAAACATAGTTATTTGAAGACATGGATATTCGAAGAAATGGCTTACTTAGTCACATAATGATGATGAATTATTACCTTATTATGATAGGTTGATACTCACATATGTTGATTATCATGGTTGACGCTTATCAGATGTGGGATGTTCCCTAGTGATGATACATCATTGATATATTGAAGGTTCTTGTGGAAATATCATGCATTTCGTGATGATGATGTTATGATCATAGATGATGACTATGGTGTTTTCACATACATATGATATGATGTGACTGATTTTGTGCTATTGCTTGGAGATATGACATATGCTTAGTTGATTCATGGAAGGTTATGATAAGTCTCTTTCTACTAAAGAAATGAAGAAATTTGATCTTGATGAGATCAAGAGGATGAGTTGATCTCTATATGTAGGCATACTTTGTCACAGGTTGATGATATTTACACTATCATATCTTGGGAAGTAATGATGGACATATACAGGTTGCTGGTCTAGATGCTGTTGACAGATGCTTATGGTCTAGATCATACATGGTGTATGATAGTTACTGATGACTATCATGGTCTTGTTAAATATTTGGTCTCTGTTATAAATGTCATGTATATCATTCGATGTAAAGGTCATATAAAGACCCATGATGTAATAATTTGTCTTTACATGTTGTACTCTTTTGATGAGTAGTTTTGGTCATATGATGTAATTTGTACCCCCACTATGCATAGGAAGGATGATATAATAATTGTTATATTTTAGTCATGTATAAATTGGTATATCCCCACTTGGTTGGGAGGATGAGTCAAATTCGGTATATCCCCACTTGGTTGGGAGGTTGATGTATGTATGAGTCATTAGTGATAGGAAGGTCAAGTTCAATTATAGAGTCATGTTATTCTTTTGGAAAATATTTTGCATACCCCACATGTTCTCAGGGGGGAGCATGGATGATATAGTGCATCTCAGCATGAACAAAGGGGGAGTTCAATCAGAGAATTTGGCATGTTCCTAGGGTGAGCATGATGAATGGTTATACTTAGCTATTCAGATATGAAAGCCTTCATTTTGGTCAGCCCTTTGCCCTTGATATCAAAGGGGGAGAATATTTTGGTCTGTCCTTTACCCTTGATGTTAAAGGGGGAGATTATTTTGGTGTTGTTTGTTATCTCTAACAGTTTCTACAATGCAGTAATCAACACCAACATGGTTGTGATCAAGTCCAAAGGGGGAGATTGTTGGCATTATTATGCATATGTTGTACTTGATGACAACCCACTTATAGAAGAACAACTCACTTGTATATGGTAACTAGATGAATCTACAGGAAAGATATTAGAGATATCACATGTGATAGAATGTATGGAAGTTGTGTTCAAAAATATAACAAAATACAGGGAAGTTCAAAGGAATCAGTTCATAAATAATGTACACAGGCAAATCACATTATAAGATATCTATTCAAAGGGAACAAAGTAATGGTACAAAAGAATAACATGATGGAAGAAAGGACTACAGATCAGAATTAAGAAGTTGAATAAAAGGGACATTTTCAGGTATGTTAAGTTGTATACATAGGTTCACTATAGAAAAATAGCGTATACACCCAGGTTAATAGAACCAGAGCGTATATGTATACACACATTTTCATAGAAGGAAAATCACGTACATGTTTGAAAACCAAGGTTTTGGTCCGAGGCATCTAGTCCAAGGTATTTTAGTCCAAGGTATTGTCAAAGGCCTAAAAAAATATAAGGAGGGGAAGATCATTAGGCCATCTGTGCAAGCATTGAATATCTTCTGAAATATTAGATCATATATATAGGTTATGAGCTTTTGATTCTTTTCTTGAGATGCACTTATGTGTTTGACAATGGTTGATGGACCGCGATCATAAAGCCTGAAATGAATTATCACTATGTGCTTTGATCATGGACAATCTAGATCCAAATACTGACACATGCTTTATTCTGTAAATGTTACGATCTAGGTATGACTGAAGTCTGGAATGTTTTCCAAGTTTTAAGTTAGTATTTGTAGACATGCATGTTATTTCTCTTTGGCAGAAGCACATATACACGTCAATTCAACACATCGAAGTATCGTATACCTTATGAACTATGGTGCTTGAAGTTGCAGTGGGTTCTAGTTGTTGATATATAGTTCTGCAATATGCTTTATGTTTTGGTCACAGTGTTCTGAATGTTTAGATTGATTGATTGTGATTTACTTCAGTAATGATGGATGAGATCTAATGATGGATCAGGATCATAATGACTTATCATTATGTGATCTAATAGTGGATGGGCTATATTTGGTTGCTAACACATGTTTTATCTTTTATATATGACGATCTCGGTATGTCTAAAGTCAGGAAGTGCGGTGAAGTTATAAGTAAGTATCTGCAAATATATACGCTAGTTTGCTTTGGTGAAGTTGTGTATACACATTGGTTTGACTCTTCCAAGTAACGTATACAGTATGATGCATGGTTTTTAGGTTACAACTACTTCTGAATGATGATGCAGTGTTTTTTGTTCCTATTTATGTATTGGTTATATGGATGTATCTGTTCCAGATGATTGGTTGAAGTTGATTAAGTATGAATGAATGGTTAAGTTAGTTGTGTCAGAGGTTCAAATGTTGTCAGTGATTGATGGAGTTTGGTTGATTCAAAGAGTGATGATTGAGTTTCAGTAATTGGTTGATGCAAATGTATTTGATGGTTGTATTGCAATGGTGATTGATTCTAAGCTTCAACGTTGTTGATGGGTGTTTGGACTTCAAAATGTCATACAAATATCACTCATTACCATACATTTTTCACCTATGCTTCCATTATATCACTCATTATTCACCACCATGTCACTTAATTTCCCTATTGTTCACCAATTAATGGGTCTCCATTTATATCTTCCAAAATATTATTTATTTTTAAGCATTTTTAAGAGAAATTCTTGATTAAATATTAGAAAATAATATATTTTACTTCATATATGGAAAGAGGGTTGTTTTTGTGACATGTGTAGGTTCCAAGGAAGCTTCCAACACACCTTTATGTAGCCTTGAATGATCAAATTCGAATTTGAAGAGATAAACCTTATGGATAAAATCAAGGAAAAAAATGGGTTAGAATTTGAAGAGATAAACCTCATGGAGAAAATCAAGGAAAAAAGGGGGTTAGAATTTGAATAGATAAACCTCATGGAGAAAATCGCGGACAAAAAGGGGTTATGTGTCTAGATGGTTGAGAGATTAGTGGATGATCATTATGAGTTCTTACTCATCGCATTGTATAAATAGGAGTACAATCTCCTTCATTTGTAATCTGGAAGTTTTTGTAATCTTAGAATTTTGGAGTATGTAATCTTAGAAGCTTAGAGATGTAATCTTAGAGATGGTTTGTAATGGGGATTTTGGAATAAAGGATCATAGTTCAATTTTGCTTCTGCATTTGAGTCTCCATTGAAGTGGTTTGCTTGTGGAGTTATGGAGAGCCCCCATGGCCTCACTTGCATGCTTATTTCTTTATTTTAGGTAAATTTATTTTATGCTTTTGTTTGATTTCAGCTTTCAAGTTATTTTAAATGTTCTAATATTGGAAGGATCTTATTTGAAAGTGTTTTTGTAAAAGAACCATAAGATCTCATACAATGATTAGATCTAGGTTTACTTCATTTCAGCTTTTAATTTCCAATTAGATGATCTAATTTTGGAAGAGATCTTGTAGAATATGTTCTTGTAAGAGAATCATAGATCTCAAACAATTGTTAGATCTAGGTTTGATTAGTTATTGAAAGAGATCTTAATGAATGTGTTCCTGTAAGGGGTCTTTATGATCCTAGACGAATTAGGAATCTTTCTAGATCTATATATTTTAGATAAGCACTTCTAAGTTTACCTTCCTGTTGACATTAAATTAAGCTCTAACTTGCATATGCATTTTAGACCAAACATTTTGGCGTCACTGTCGGGGAAGTGCAACCATAAGGGTTTAGTAATTATTTCATGCATTTGTTTTATGGACTAGTTTGGGGAACTTGGTGACAGCAAGTTCATAAAGGAGTTCAAATTTTGGAGCATTTTTATTTTCAAACCTGGTTAATTTAAATTTAGTTTTTATTTTAAACCCCCCCATTTCTCACTAATCCATCTACGGATGAGGACTTTGACAATGTTGAACAGGTACTTCTTGGAGAGCAAGGACAATAACCTTGACCGAACTCTAAGACAGGATTCTCACATACTTGTAAAACATAATGTAAAATTTTTAAATCTTGATTTGAGCATGTTCGAATTTTTAGTCCGTAGATGGCTTCAATGGAAGCATTCTTTTACTTAGAAAATAAAACATCTTTTAAGCTAATGTAGAATAAATTAGAAAAATAAAAATGAGATCTCATTAGAAGTCATTAGAAGTCATTATCATTAGAAGTTTTCAATCTTGTTTTCCAAAAAAATAAATCATCATGAATAAATTCAGTGGCACATCTTTGCATCTCTATGTCTTGAGTCTGTATCACAGGTGAGCCAGGAGCTTGATTATCAGAAAGCCTTGTCTTCCGAGAGTCTAAACGCCCCCGTGACATTGCAAAAAGAGTGTAGATAATGCAAGGTTTTGTCGCAAATCTTATTTGTGTTTTATCCATCCATGCTAACCTGCATAAATAAAAGATCAAGAGATTAGTATGCTCTCTTCATGCGCTTCGTGCGATCAGGAAGATCAGAAAATCTATTGATTTATTTCAAATAAAAATACTTTTGCTGGAAAATTGATCTGCATGAGTGAAAAATCATCTTTAAAAAAAAAAAACATTTTGGATAAAACCTAGTCTTGTTAAATTTTAGTTCTAAATAATAATAATAATAATAAAATCCAACCATACAGCACACAATCACACGAATATGTTCAGAAGAATGAAACAAGGTTATTACAATGAAAAATCCCAATTTATCTTATATTCAATTTAGTGATAAAAAAAATTGGCTCTCACTTATCTTGGAGAGATTTGGCATTTACATTATCTTCTCTTGATTTTCTCAACAAAAGGCCAGATTTTTCATTGATTGTAGAGGATTTTCTGTGTTTTTTAGGGATATTAGAAGAAAACCCATTTTAGTGTTAGTTTATTTTTAGAAATTTACTTTATTAGTTTTTAATATAATTTGTTTTTGTTGATTTCTTTATTAAAAAAAAATAACAGAGCAAAAAAAAATAAATTTCATTCTTTTATTTTAAAAAAAAAATGAATTTCATTCTTTTGTTTTTTTATTTAACAAAAATAAAAAAATACAAAATTTTCTCACAAAATTTATGCAGGTTTAAAAATAAATAATGGAACACTTGGAAACAAATTTCAAACATTTGGAGGATTCTATAAATGATGATTATCTTGTTTCAATAGCTTCAAGTTGGCATTAAATATTCATGTTGAATGCTTTTATATCACATACTAATATGCAGAACACAACAGATCTTTCTAATGCCAATCTTTTTGCTGAGCATATTTCATCTGACACAAACAGGGAGTATTACTTTTCGTGGTTATTTTTAAGAATGGATTGATTTTAATATCATGATTAAGTCAATTTCAACACTTTGATTGTCCTTAGTATGTTTTATTTGTTATGAAATTTTTGCGTAAGAATCATGAAGGAACTGGCCATTTCTTCTAGAGCACACTTATTTTTTCTTTCTGCCAAGTTTTTTTACAGGTTACAGGATAATGAAGTGATCATAAGGAGATTACATTGTGATAACAATTGGTCTTCCAAAGACTAAATTCATGAAAAATTCTAAAGACAAATAAAACTCCACAACCACTACCTTGCACCTCCCTTCCTGAAACAGATTTTGAATTCTAGCAATTGTAAATCCATAAAGCATGACATTTCCATATCCATTTTTCACAGCAAATGTTCTTATAAATACACCATGCATTTCCTTACATCCATTCCTTACAAGCTTATTGTTATTTTCCATGTCATTCCCCTTCATTATCC
>APFE031499526.1:20528-34412 GCA_000404065.3 Pinus taeda
AAAAAAAATACAAACAAACAAAAAAGAAAAGAAATAAAAAAATTGTTGTGTTTTGTGACAATTGTAGTTTTGAATGAACAAGTGAACATTGGCATATGAAGGATATTGGCAAAACTTTGGTGATATGCAAATTGAGAGAATCATGAAAATTATAGGAATCGGTTGAAACTGCAAGAATTGGTACAAGTGCAAAATTAAAAAAAAAATTCCACAAAATTTACGTAGATTTGAAAATAAATAATGGAACACTTGGAAAAAAATTTCGAGGATCGATTTATCAAACATTTGGAGGATTCTATAGATAATGATTATCTTGTTTCGATAGCTTCAAGTTGGCATTAAACTCATAACATCTTTCTGTTGAATTCTTTTATGTGATATACTAATATGCAGAACACAACAGATCTTTCTAATGTCAATCTTTTTGCCGAGAACATTTCATGAGTTATCTGACACAAACAGGGAGTATTACTTTTCATGGTTATTTTTAAGAATGGATTGATACAAATATCACAAATTGAGTTAATTTCCACACTTCGATTTTTCTTAAATCTGTTTTATTTGGTACGAAATTTTTGTGTAAGAATCATGAAGGAAATGGCCATTTCTTCTTGAACACACTTATGTTTTCTTTCTGCCAAGTTTTTTTTACAGGTTACAGGATAATCAAGTGATCATTAAGGAGATTATATTGTGATGACAATTGGTCTTCCAAAGACTAAATTCATGAAAAATTCTAAAGACATATCCAACTCCACAACCACTACCTTGCACCTCCCTTTTTGAAACAGATTTTGAATTCCCCCAATTGTAAATCCATAAAGCATGACAAGACATTTCCATTTCCATTTTTCACATCAAGAATTCTGAGTCATACACCATGCATTTCCTTCCATCGATTCCTTACAAGCTTATTGTCATTTTCCATGTCATTACCATTCCCCTTCATTTCCAAAAATAAAACGCTGCTTCTATGGATATCATTGAGTCAAAGTCCTAGAGTTTAATTAACTTTGTAAAAACACCTAGAGGCTTGCATGCCTTAATGGCAAGTACTCTTGCCAATGAACAATGGGAGTACATTAATATCCCTTGTTCATAGGATCTTGTAGGTGACTCTACCATGACAAATTTATTCGTACCTACAAAGATGTGTTAAGGCATCCTGACTCCCATTGGAATCAATGGTGGGAGCTCTTGTGTTGGCTAGGGGCATTCATTAATGGCCACTAAGTCAACAAATTCTTGCTATGTTCGACACCAACAAATTTATTCAAATAGTAAGATTTGTGCCATCGAGCGTTGAATACTTGAAGACCCATATTTTGTAGCAAATGAAGCAGATTTCCTTTCATTGTTTTTTAGTTTGTCATGACTTGAGGACAAGTCAATAAATAATGTTGGAGGGACGAAAATGTAATTTCTATATTTTATATACCATCCAAGGCTTATACATTTTCAGCCATATTCGGCAGATTCATTAGATTCATCAGACTATCCAGTAGAGGATCCAGTAGCAGATACGACAATACAAATCCATCTTTCATCCACAACTTGCAGAAGAAGCTTCAAACCCGAATTGCAGCAGTTGAACATACATGATTAATCCACTTCTTTAGGTAACTAAGGTATGATTTTTTCTAATCTTTAATCTTGAATTTCTTTTTAGATGCTAAAATGATGATATTTGGAAAATATTCCACTATTTCCTTTCTCATTAAAAATTGCCAAAAACCATCAGTTAGAGAGGGGGGGAATTTCACACTTCATTATTTTCCCTCATTCATATTACATCTTAACCCGCATAGCCTTCCCACAATAAAAACTACTACAAAATGATGGGCATATTAAATGAATTCTTAAAATGATTGATCTCAACAAAGTAAATAGTCATTGTAAACACAAGAACCAATCATTAAAAAGAGATCTCAACAAAGTAAATAATGATTGTAACACAAGAACCAATCATTAAAAGATGCAAATGCTTTGTAAAACAAATAAAAGTTATCCAAAGATGTGCAAAGTTAAAAGGAAGTCCATGATTGAAAGATGTTTGTTACACAAGAACCAAAAATCTTGTTAAAGGAAGCTCATCTAAGAAATAAATCAGATAAGCCATTGTAGTAGCTTGCATGGGGACATGCAAGAGCTTAAGTTGGGGAGTATGTTTGAACTTCAAAATGTCATACAAATAGCACTCATTACCATACATTTTTCACCTATGCCTCCATTATATCACTCATTATTCACCACCATGTCACTTCATTTTCCCTATTGTTCACCATTAATTGGTCTCATTTATATCTTCCAAATATTATTTATTTTTAATCATTTTTAAGAGAAGTTCTTGATTAAATATTAGAAAATAATATATTTTACTTCATATATGGAAAGTGGATTGCTTTTGTGACATGTGTAGGTTCCAAGGAAGCTTCCAAGACACCTTTATGTGTCCTTGAATAATCAAATTCGAATTTGAAGAGATAAACCTCATGGAGAAAATCAAGGACACAAAGGGGTTATGTGTCTAGATGCTTGAGAGATTTATGGAACTAAAGAGAGATTAGTGGATGATAATTATGAGTTTGTTACTCATCCCATTGTATAAATAGGAGTACAATCTCCTTCATTTGTAATCTGGAAGTTTTTGTAATCTTAGAATTTTGGAGTATGTAACTTTAGAAGCTTAGAGTTGTAATCTTAGAGTTGGTGTGTAATGGAGATTTTGGAATAAGGGATCATACTTCAATTTTGTTTCTACATTTGAGTCTCCATTGAAGTGGTGTGCTTGTGGAGTTATGGAGGGCCCCCATGGCCTCACTTGCATGCTTATTTGTTTATTTTAGGTATAATTTATGTTATGTTTTTGTTTGATTTCAGCTTTCAAGTTTTATTAAATGTTCTAATATTGGAAGGATCTTATTTGAAAGTGTTTTTGTAAAAGAACCATAAGATATCATACAATGATTATATCTAGGTTTACTTCATTTCAGCTTTTAAGTTCTAATTAGATGATCTAATTTTGGAAGAGATCTTGTAGAATATGTTCTTGTAAGAGAATAATATATCTCAAACAATTGTTAGATCAAGGTTTGATTAGTTATTGAAAGAGATCTTAATGAATATGTTCCTGCAAGGGGACTTTAAGTTCCTGGACAAATTAGGAATCTTTCTAGATTTATATATTTTAGATAAGCACTTCTAAGTTTACCTTCCTGGGTTGACATTAAATTAACCTCTAATTTTCATATGCATTTTAGACCAAACAATGGGTCCAATATGAAAATTGGATGAAACGAGTCCTTCATGTGTATTGTTGTGTACCAGGAGCATCTAGTATGAAAATCTATGAAACGTGGTCCCTGGAGGAAGAAAGAAGGTCATAGCCTTCTATAGGTCAGCATCTATGTACTAGTAAACATATCGGCTAGTACAAGAGCTAGGGGGTTGTAGTTGCCTTCAAGAAGAAGCTGGAGAATGAGAGAAGGTTGTAACCTTCTGCAAGTAGAAGCCTATATACTGGTATGGGTCTGCACCAATACAATGTTGTAAACATATTTTCTTATTATTAAAAGAAGACAGAGATGACAACAGCAAGTGGTTTTCAGTGAAATTTGGGTTTCCACATTAAATCCTAGTGTTCGTGTGTGTTTCTTATGTGTGATGATTTATTTTTTTATTAGTTCACATGGTTACTATTTAATGTTTAATAAAGTATTGATGGATTGATTAAAGATCAACATATGATGAATTAACTGAATCATAAGTTCATTGGATATACACTGGTTGCTTTAAGAATAATTGCGTGCACACGTGAGATCCCTTCACCGAATTAGTGTATATAAATATGAGTATGGAAATGAAAAAGTTATAGATTTTCCAAATACTAATCCACCCCCCCTCTCAATATTATTTCCAAGAGTTTGTAAGTCTAGCTAGGAGGTAGATTATAGAAAGGGAAATTCTATATCATCCATGATATTTTTAACATGATTCCGTAGTATAACTTGTATTTTCTAAACAAACCAAATGATCTTATGGTATTTGGTCAAATGGTACTAAAGTGCACCACAAGACCATTAAATTAGCCTTAGTTGTTTGTACTGAGTTCAAAGAGGCATTGAGAATTAAATAAAATAAATAATTTAGACTTGTCATTAAGAAAGTTATCTTTTTAAATGGACTCTTAAGGGGTATATGATATCCTAAATATAAAATAGATACATCCTACATTTAAAAGGATGAATATGATGATCCAAGATAGTTAATCTACTAGGGTAATGACGAAACTAATGTATATATTCTACAAACATAAACAAAGATATTATCAAACTCAAGTTCGATGAGATGAAAGTAGTAGGGGATTTATGGTCAAATGTAGGAGTATCTCCCTTGTGGATAACCAAAGAAGTTATGAAAGCTGAGAAATTCAAATAATTATAGATATATATTATATTAGACAAGAGTACAAATAACTAAACTAAAACAAATTAGTTAGACCACATGAAAACCATGTATAGTTGAGATATCTTTGCATTTAAATAAATGAAAATATATTGCAATGAAGAAAGGGGCCAAAACCTCTTCTTATGTTCCCATGAATATAGAATGCTAACAACATTATGAACCAAGTATAAATTTATGTATAAATAGATGAACTAAAATAGTCGAAGGGAGAGTCTCATAGGTAGATTTGATTCGAATTAAGTAATATATAAATATTACTTGAGGAAGCTTGAATAAGAAATATACGATATAAAAATAAGTTATATAGCTAAGATTCCAAGGATATAAGCATTGAAATATGTAACTCACTTTGGTATACATAATGAGATATGTAATCATGATTTTATATATTTGATGTAAAGAGAAAAATAAATTTATAATTTTCATTCTTGAGGCATGGGTTTCATGCCCAAGATGAGTTTATTTTTAGGTCAAGTACACCTTGAGTCTACTTATGGATTGTTATTAAGTCTACAAGTAATTGTCATCTACGAAGGGTCCTTTTGGGTACATTACATATTGAAAACAAAATTTATTTTAGTAAAAGAATAGAGTTAAAGATGCTCCAAGATTTTGTCAAACAAGTAGCAACAAGTTAGCGTACATGGAGGCACAAGTTAGTCTAAAGATGGAAAATCATAACCCTCAAAAACCTATATATAAGACGGAACTCAACCTCATTAAATCCCACTCGCAAGCAAGTTTGATCTCCTCAAGATAAAAGTTGAAGAAAGACAAAAAAGAAGAAGAAAAGAACAAATGATGTTTTGGGACCCTCTCTCTCTCCCTTATGTTAACGTTTCCATACTTGTTGGGTAAGTCAAAAGTATTGGATAAATATTGGGACATATTTACAAAAGAAGGGGTTGAGTTAAATGTCTAGATGAATTGTTGGGTCTGAAGTTCTAGAAGACTTTGTTGGGTTGATGTTCTAGAAGAAATTATTGTGTCGATGTTCTAGACGAATCTCTTGCATTGAAGTTCTAGAAGAAACTATTAGGTCAATTTTCTAGAACAATCTATTGGGTCAAAGTTCCAGAAGAATTTGTTGGGTTGAATTTTTGGAAGAATTTATTGCATTGAAGTTTTAGAATAGTTCGTTGGGTTGAATGTGCAGGAAAAAATTTTGGGTCAAAATTCCTAAAGAAGTTGTTGGGGTCGAAATTGATGAAACTAAAGCTCATCATGGAGAAAGTTTGACTTGGTCTTACAGGGGTGTTTTTCAAGGATCTTAGATCTTGGATTTCATCATTTGAATATTTTAAAAGTAGATAATTATTCTTGTGTGTTTTCCTCTCAATTTGGGAGGTTTTGGCCCTGGATGATCTACATCAATTGTCCTCTTTTCTCATTGTTATTTATGATTTGGTATCTCGTTGACGATAATAACATTAAATATAATGAAGGAAAAGGAGAAGATAATAAATTTAAGTAAAAATAGATCACTAGAATTTATCAAAGTAATATAAATCACTGAATCTAGTTGCCCTAGTTTTCTAAATCGTCATCATAAAGAAGATATAAAGGACCCTACCTCCACTCAAATAAGGAATATAAATTGAATAATCTTTAAGTCTCTACATATAAAGGAAGAAAGAAAAGGTGTTTTCATCATCATCAAGGAGTCAAGGTGATATCCCTCTTTGAAGGACAAGTTTTGAAGGAAGACACCTTCCATCATCATCCACACTATTAAGGAAACATCAAGTTGAATATATAATCATTATGAAGAATATTCACTTTACAAGTAAGTATTTCTACATTTATTTCTAAATATTTTATCAAATGAGTTCATTTTGTAAGGAAAGAGACAAATTGGTTGCGCCATCAAAATTTCTTGCATGGAAGAAAATGACATATTTGATCCTCATAGATAATGAAGACATTGAACATGGTAACAGTTCAATGACTAAGCCTCCAAAGAAAGAGGATCAAGGTCTAAGTATAGAAAAGTGGAGATTAGGGACCAAAGGATTCTCATATAACCCATCAAGGATCCCCTTGTACCCTATGTTGAAAAATTGGAAACATCAAAAGACATTTATGAGAAGTTAGTAGAATTGTTCTCCGTAAGCACCATTGGGAAAGACATATCTCTAAGAATCAAGCTATATCATATTAAGGTATAAAAAGAAGAAGTAATAGAATCATATCTCATTAGGGTGCCAGAAATAGAAGACCACCTGCTAAAGTTGGAGGAAATAATGGTCATTAAAGAAATAACCATATTTTTACTCAATGCACTTCCACAGGAATGGGGAAATTTTGTTTCAAGCATCTATGGAAAGAATGACGCTACCCCATTCAATAAAATTTGGTCATTATGTAAAATTGAAGAAACTATGTTGAAGGAAAAAAGTGATGTGGGATCAAATGATAAAGTTCAAGCATTTTCTTCCATGGATAGGGCGAATGGAATGTTTTGAAAGTTTGATCCTCATAAAAAGAAGAAGGATATGTTAAAGATAATATACTATAGTTTTTATGAATATGGGAATTACAAGACATATTATCTTAAATTGAAGAAAGAAAACAAGAAAAGGAATGAAGCCCATTTCATCGAATATTTTAAACACCGTGAGAAGAAGAAATGAAAGAAGGAAGACGTGAGAGATCCATACTATGACTAAGATAACCTCCTTCAATAAGTTATTTTCATTTTTTTTAAATAAGTAGCTATCATGGTAGAAAACATTTTAAGCATAATAGGATGCATAATTTTAGGAGATAACATCATATTGGAAGCATACAATTGAATCAAGAGCTCGTGCCATTATTATAAATTCTTGAAAGGATAGTTGAAGTAGAAGTCTACATGATTGTAGTAGACATCATAGAAAGAAAGTAGCTCTTAGTTACCTCATGAAAAGCATAAGTAGTACTTATCGGTAGAAGAAAGTCATCTAACATGATGAAGGATAAACATATCTAATCATACATCATCACCATATGAAAGTAACATTTGTAGGATGAAGATAATCAACATCCTTCTTTGGAATTTTCATTCCAAGGTTCACCTATACATTAAAGAACCAAGTGCCTCACTAACCATTCCACCCTATGTGGGATACATTGTTTAGAAGGATCATGGTATCGTGAAAAAGGAGTGTAGCAGGTCAATATGATTGAAATACCCTCAATCAAGGAGAGCAAGTCTAGATGGCCAAGTGAAAGGAAAGGTATGCATACATAGATAAGATAATGGCATGTCATCGTATGGTTGCTAAAAACATGAGTAAGTTCTCTACCTTTTAAGCATGATTAAGGACCTTTTCATTTGGAAAGATGCATGAAGGAATGGTTCACATATTCACAATATGATATCAACATAAGATATCCTCATGTGAAATATGAGGTAGTTAACAAAGATGAATGAACTATGAGTTCTTGGGGAGAAATATGTGAAGAAACAAAGAAGAAATCTTGAAATATGTCACTATAGTCACATAAGTAAGAAAATAAAAATCATCAATTAATAACTAGAATAGTCGATTATGACATCTCCATATAGAAATAGACCATGATAAGGTCTGTAAAGAAAGTAGATCATTGACATATGAAGTCTTGGAGATGTGGTTATGAATGTGTATAATGTTGACATTAAAAGCACGCATGATGTTATGATGAAAGGCCATCACTAAAGGTAAATTTGATTTGATGTTAATTTTTATTATTGAACAACATTTATATGGGATTGATAGAATGATATTGAAAATAGAGTTGTAAATTTCACCTACAACTAGCACTCATGTGGCTGGATGGAAGATCCTAAATGAAACATGACCTGGAAGAGATAGTGGTACAAAGAAAATCCATATGGAAATTAGAAGATCACTTTCCAATGAAAGGAAGGTTGACATGACTAATGTAGCTCATGAAGGAAAGTGATGGATGTCTAATTTCCTATGACTATGACTGCTCCATAATGAAAGGAATGAACTCCATGGCATTGAAAGAAGGAGCTACACAAGTAGTTAATAGGACCATGATCTCCACCATAGAAAAGCAAGCTACTTGAAGGAAGTCCCTAGCTAAGAGGGAGCATGGAAAATTCCCTATATAAGATGGAGCTTAGACACATTCCTTTCATAGGAATGGGGAAATTACTTTATAGGAATGGGTATATCTTCCATAGCTGAGAGGGAGAGATAGACCCATAATTTGTGTATCTGTATTATGATGAAGTAATGGAGGATTGGGAAGGCATATGGCATCCAATTCTCTTTGATGATGTGGTAGGGAATCCAAGAGAAGAGTAGTCATAGAGGATTGATATTCTTTGGGAACCAGGAATCCAAGATAAATATAGTCCTAGCAGTACATACCTTGTGAACACCTGGGTTGGGTATGTTCCTTGAGGAAATCATGATGGTGTATGTGATTCATTGGTCTCATAAACATTGTGCTCTAATATTCTAGAAAGATAGATCCATTAGTCAAGGCCTTGCTATGTGATAATGTTGGTTGGTATTATGTAAAGAGATAACTTACCAATTTAAGTACTCTTATGAGAATTTATCATATTGAGAATGTCCAAGTACCTTGTATGCATTATGAATGCCCCCTTAGTTATTAGGGAATGTTGAAATATGTAACTAGGTTCAATATTCATAATGACATATGTAATAATGATTTTATGTATCTGATGTAAAGAGAAACATAATTTTATAATTGTCATTCTTGAGGCATGGGTTTCATGCTTACGGGAAATTTATGTTTACATCAAGCACCCATTAAGTGCTTCTAAGGCTTGTCATTAGGTCTACAAGTCATTGGCTGTATGGAATACCATTTTGGGGATGTTACACATTATAAACAAAATTTATTTTAGTCAAAAATAGATTCAAATATTCTCCAATAACTTATCAAAAAATTAGTAGCAAGTCGGCCTAAAGATGGAAATTTATACCCCTCAAAAGCCTACATATAAGAATGAAATCGAAATCATCTGAACACACTCTCAAGAATGTTTGATATACTCAAGATAGAAGTTAAAAAATGATGGAAACAAAGAAGAAGAGCGAGATCAAATTTTTGGCCTTTGTCTCTATCTTGATTTAGGGTTTCTACAGTTGCTAGGAAAGTTGAAGTGTTGTATAGTTGTTGGTTTGACATTCCAAAAGAATGTTTTTAGTCAACATTTTAGAAGAAACTATTGTGTTGATGTTCTGGAAGAATCTGTTGGGTTGAAGTTCAACCAGAAATCATTGAGTCAAACACCAAGAAGGATCTATTGGGCCAAAGTTATAGAAGAAAATTTTGGACCAAAGTTCCATAATAATTTGTCATGTGAAAGTTCCAGAAGAAAATATTGGGTTAAAGTTCTAGAAGAATCTTCTAGACCGAAGTTCTAGAATAAATCGTTTGTCGTAGTTGGAGAAGAAACTGTTGGGTTGAATTTGTTGAAGAGGTTTTTGGGGTCGAAATTGATGGAAAGAAACATGAAGGAGAAATTTTGCCTTGGTATTGGAGGGGTCTTTGTCATGAGTCTTAGATATTGGAATTTGTCATTTCATTATTCTATAAGAAGAGAATAATTCTTGTGGGCTTTCCTCTCAAATGGAGAGGGTTTCACTGTCACTAATGACCTACATGATGTATCCTCCTATCTCATTGTTATTTATTATTTGGTTGTTGTTTGATGATGAGAAGATTAAATATAATCTGAAAAAATAGGAATTTAATGAAGTTAAGTAAAAATATATCACAAGAAGTTACCAAAGTAAGATAAGTCACCCAATCTAGCTACCCTATATTTCTAAAAAAAATTAGTATGTATATACATCATGCAAAATGATTTTTCAACCAAGGATGGAACAATGTTAGGTCCCTATAATACTAGTGATTCCCCCATTACTATTGTCATTGTATCCCTTATTGTTATTATTGTGCCCCACAAAATCCCACTATTGTTATTTTTGTGCCTCTATATTATTATTGTTAGGTTGGTTTGGTTATATTTTGACCACTTAGAATCCTATACCTAGAAAGGAGGTTTTGCCAATTGCATCATCCAAGAATCGATCATTTGTGTAATTGAAAGGAGGTCGCCCCCTTGAAGAGGCTGAATTCTAAGGCATTGATTTATCTTTTCTATCTTTTTTTGAGCTGGTTTCATAACATTTGGTATTAGAGCTTTGGATTCTAGGGTTTCACTGCTCTAAATAGGTCATTGTGGAATTTTCGCTATAACATTTTTTTTTTGCAATGTTTCAAAAGTAAAAAATAACCCATTTGACATAAAATCTTGCTGAACCTCGGGTCTGAATTTCATAGCTTGTACCACTATATTTTCAGAGATATGATCTAAGGATGTTAAGGTTGTTGCAAGCTCCACAATTTCATCTAAAACAGGAAATCATGGAATGTTCGCTATAACGCTTTCTCTATGAAGTCTGAAAAGCTTAAAAAAAAATCCCATTTGAGAACAAATTAGTCTAGACCTCGGTTTCGAATTTCAGATCTTGTCTCGCTATATTTGCGGAGAGACAATCTGAGGAAGTTAGGGTTTTTGCACACCCCCGATTTACATTCCAAACAGGTCACCTTGGAAAAATAGTTGTAACTTTCTCTTTGAGCATTAGATTGAATTTCCATAACAAGTTGCAAAGAGAGGGTGAACTATAGTTTTTGAGATACAATTTTTAGAACCTAAGGTTGAAATAGTAACCCATGACACATCGTACAAGTTCACTATACTGAACAAGTCTATACTTAGGTCATCACGGAAGAATTGGCGTAACTCTTCATTGGAGAATCTAATCTTGATTAGACTTGTGGAGTTAGAAATATTACTCATAGTGTTACCACATGAACAAATTTCAGACCTTGGAGATCCAAAATTACAGAAATACATCAGATTCAATATCGAGCTCCTACAAAGTGAAAAAAAAGTGTGTATTTTTTTTTAATTTTTGCGTAAGCCTGGTTTGAAAAATCGGTTTGAAGTAATTCAAAGGGCATAGTGACGCATTCTTATTGGTAATTGATCCCCCGAAGAAATAAAATGGAAACACCTAGTAAGAAACCTGAAAGCTCCAACATTACTCATGATGAAGAGGAAGAAATGCAACATGATATATCAAAATGAAGAGACCAAGTGCAACAAATGTCACTCACACAAAAAGTAACATAATCTAGGATGGATGGTTTAGAGAAAGACGTAGAAGCTAATATGTATGGCATGGAAGCTAAGATGGATGGTTTAAAGAAAGGAGTGGAAGTCAAGATGGATGGTTCCAATAGAGGCATAGAAGCTAAGATGGACAACATGGAAGCTAAGATGGATGATATGGAAGTTAAGATGAACAACATGGAAGCCAAGATGGACATCATGGAAGCTAAGATGGACAATTTGAAGACAAGCATGGAAGATTTGAAGACACATTTAACAATGTTTCTACAAGAAATTCTTACTAATGGCGAAAGGGTAGTAAAGGAAACTCATGATGAGAATAAACTAAATGTTAATCATGATTTCATAGACTCTAAAGTTGGATCGAAGAACTACCATGTTCCAAATATCGATATGAGGAAGTTTGATGGCAAGGATCCCAGAACATGGATACTATAGATGGAGCAATGTTTCGGTCTCCATAATGTGCAAAACACACAAAATGTATGCATTGCAACTTTATATTTGGAACCAAATCAGTTTTTATGGTATAGATGGCTTTGCTCACGTAAAAAAATTGTCACTTGGGCTAATTTTATGGATGAAATGATAGCACATTATGAGGATACAAAAAGCAACACATTTTTTAGGTAATTGATAAATCTCAAACAAAAGGGTTCAATGATGGAGCACATTGAGGACTTCCAAAAATTGAATATAAAGGTAAAAGATATTCCAGAGGAGTGTAGGATTGATGTGCTCATAGGGACTTTAAAATATAACATGCAACATGAGGTCAACCTTTGGGAACCAGATTTACTGGAGAAGGCATTCAGGTTGGTAAGAAAAATGGAAAGCAAAATTGTGCCAACAAGGAAGCCTACCTCTCACAATCATAAAGATGAAAGTTTTGCTTCCCCTAGCCATCCACAACCTACAAGGTTGACACCACAACAATTGGAAGAAAAAAAAGGAAAAGGGCTTTGTTATAGTTGTGATAGCAAATACACTAAAGGTCATAAGTGTGCTAGGAATAAATTGTTTTACATAGATTGTGAAGAGGAGGAAGAAAATGAATAAGAAACGTCAAAAGAAGAGGATATACACGAGCAATAAACCCTAGAAAAAGAAGAAATGAATCTGACCATATCTTGTAATGCATTGGATGGAATTACCACTCCTCAAATGATCAAGATAGAAGGGAATATCAAGAAGAAAAAGGTAATAGTTTTGATTGATTCGGGAAGTACCCATAATTTTATTCATTGTAAGATAGCCAAGGAATTGAATTGCTTCCTATATCCAGCACCAGAGTGTCAAGTCAATGTTGCAAGTAGAGGAACCATAAATTGCTCAGGAAAGTGCAATAATAAAAAGATATACATGGGAGAATATGTATTGAATAGCCCAATTCTTTCCATTCCAATGGGTGGTGTTGATGTTGTAATAGGATTCCAATGGCTACAATCCTTGGGTACAATAGCTTTTAATTTTCAAGAACTTTTTATGAAATTCTCTGCAAAAGGAAAGGAACTTGAACTAAGGGGTATCACAGGGAAACTGGGAAATATAATCAACTCTAATGGAATGACAAAGCTTCTAAAGAAAGAACAACGAGGCATAATTGCACAATAATGTTCACTACAGGTTCTCACATCAAAACCATCCATTTCTCCAGATATCCAAAATGTCTTGGACAATCATTCCAAGGTATTTGAGACTCCCAAATGCCTCTCACCTATTCATTATCATGAGCATGCTATCAATTTGAATCCAGGAAGTGTTCCTCCAAACATCAGGCCTTAAAAATTTCCCTATGTCCAAAAGAGTGAAATTGAACATATGGTTGCAAAAATGCTAAAGGGTGGTACAATTCAACCTAGTCAATGTTCCTTCTCTGCTCCAGGAGTATTGGTTCACAAGAAGGATGGATTGTGGCACATTCATCCAAATTATATGGAGCTCAACAAGCTCACTATTAAAGATAAATTTCCCATTCCTATCATTGATGAATTATTGGATGAACTACATGGATCAATTTACTTCACCAAGTTGGATCTTTGTTCAGGATATCATCAAATCAGAATGAAGACTGAAGACATTCCAAAAACAATGTTTAGAACTCATGAGGGTCATTATGAATTTTTGTTCATGCCTTTTGGCCTTACTATTGCACCTTCAACATTTCAAGGTTTGATGAATTCCATTTTCAAACCCTTCCTTAGAAAATTTGAGTTAGTATTTTTTGATGATATACTAATCTA
>APFE031499526.1:34432-53590 GCA_000404065.3 Pinus taeda
CTACAACAAGTCTTGGAAGGATCATGTTCAACATGTTGACATGGTGCTCAAACTATTGGAGGAGAAACAATTATATGCGAAAATATCCAAATGTTTCTTTGGAGTACAAGAGGTGGAATATTTGGGTCATATTTTATCTCATGAAGGTGTCAAGGTAGACCCTAGCAAAATTAAAACCATTAAGGAATGGAAAATCCCAACATCCATAAAGCATCTACAAGGATTTCTTGGGTTGACAAGGTATTATTGAAGGTTTGTTAAGAATTATGTGAGAATAGTAGCACCCCTAACAAAATTATTGAAGATAGATGCACTCTCATGGACTCCAGAACCAACAAAGGCCTTTGAACATCTTAAAGAGGCAATGTGCCAAGTACCAGACTTAGCTAGACCGGACTTCACAAAAACCTTTATTGTGGAATGTGATGCCTCAAGAATGGAACTAGTGGTGTCTTAGTGCAACAAGAAAGACCCATTCCTTTCGAAAGCCATCCAATCAAAGGAAAGTATTTACAAAAAGCTATTTATGAGAAGGAAATGCTGGAAATACTACATGCACTTAAGAAATGGTCACCCTACCTAAAGGGAAGACAGTTCAAGGTAGAAACACATCATGATAGCCTTAAATAATTTTTAGAACAAAGATTATCTTCAAAAGAACAACAAAAATGGGTCACAAAGATGTTGGTATATGAATTTGAAATCATCTACAAAAAAGGCAAGAAAAATGTTGTGGAAGATGCACTCTCAAGAAAGGATGAGGATGTGGAAGCATTTATTTGCACCATTTCTATTATCCAACCAGATTGGATAAACGAATCAAGGGATGAATGGAAGAATGACGAGGAAGTGTTCATGCTCATTCAAAATACACAAAAAGATCTGAGTACATTTGATACACTTAGCTAGAAAAATGATTCATTATCGTACAATGATCGATTATACCTATGTAAGAATTTCCAGCTAAAACTAAAAATTTCTAGGGAATTGCACACCTCTCCCTTAGGAGGGAACTCAGGATTTCTAAAAGCCTACCATAGGGTTAAGAAGGATTTTTTTTGGGATTGCCTTAAATTGGATATTCAAAATTTTGTGGTGGAATGTTTGGTTTTCCAACAAAATAAAGTTGAAACAATTAAGACCCCAGGACTATTAATCCTTTATCGATTCCAAGCCAACATTGGGAGGAGGTTTCAATGTATTTTATCATAGCTTTATCCAAGTCAAAAGGAAAGAGTGCTATCATGGTGGTAGTTCACAAATTTACCAAGTATCCACACTTTTGTGCATTATCTCATCCATTTAAAGTGACTAGAGTTTGTACCGCATTTATGGAAACAATTCAAAACCTACATGGAAACCCAAAGATTATTGTAAGCAATAGAGATCCCATTTTCACTCGAAATTTTTAGACAAAATTATTTTCTTGTCTTGGTACTCAGTTAGATCATAGCTCATCTTATCATCCTCAATCTGATGGGAAAACTGAGATAGTAAACAAATGTATGGAAGGATATCCTCGTTGCTTTGTAACTAATAAACAAACACAATGGGTCAAAGGGTTGCCTCTGGCTAAATGGTGGTATAATAGTTCCTTCCATACTGCAACAAAAATGACCCCATTTATGGAACTTTATGGATGTCATCAACCATCCATCACATCATATTTAAGAGAAAATTCTAAGGTTCAAGCAGTGGAAGATCACATTGAGCATCAACAACAAGTTCTCCAACTATTAAAGATTACCTCACCTTGGCATAGAATAGAATGAAACATCAGGCATATCAACATTGCAGCGAAAGAAGTTTTGATGTAGGTGATTGGGTATTCCTTCATCTACAATCATATAAACAAATTTCCCTCAAGCAAGCTAAGAAGGATAATAAATTAATAGTAAAGTGTTATGGTTCATGCAAGGTGTTGCAAAAGATAGGTACTATGGCATACAAATTAGAGCTTCTTGCAGCTTCCCGAGTGCACCCATTTTTCCAAGTTTCATGCTTAAAGAAGGTTATAAGTGACAAGATTCCATTTCAAACAATATTTCAAAAACTTGATGAGGAAGGAAAAATCATATTGGAACCTGAAGCAATCAAAGAAATAAGAACTTGACAGCTACAGAATCAATCAATTTCAAAGTATCTCATAAAGTGGAAGAACTTACCCATTGAAGATTCTACATGGGAGGATAAGAATTTTATATATAAGCATCTAGAACTACTCACGCATTGAGGACAACACGTTTCTGAAGGAGAAGGGCATCTCAGGTCCCTATAATACTAGTGATTTCTCCATTACTATTTCCATTGTATCACTTATGGTTATTATTGTGCCCCATTGAATCCCACTATTGTTATTTTTCTGCGTTTATATTATTATTGTTAGGATGGGTTGGTTATATTGTGACCCCTTAGACTCCTATATTAGAAAGGAGATTTTGTCATTTGTATCATCCAGGAATTGATCATTTGTGTAATGTGAAGGACGTTTCCCCCTTGAAATGGCTGAATTCTAAGGCGTTGATCTATATTTTCTATCTTTTTGTGAGTTGGTTTCATAAAAGAGAAACTATCATTATAACTAGAACTTATTAGGAAAGAACATAATAAACTTTGATATAATATAACCCCTATAGAAAGAGTCTACCGGTATCAACAATTTTTTTTATAAGTCATTGGGGACAAAAAAATCTATATTGCAAGAATATAATATATATATATATATAATTATTATATATATTATCAGGAATTGAACAGAGTTACTAGGAATATATATATATATTATAATATATATATATATATATATTCATTCTAAGAACTCCGTTCAAATAGATAGATATATATATATATATATATAAATATCTTGTAAGAGTTATTCCCACCTAATCTAGCTACTCTAGATTTTTATGTATATACATCGTGTGAAATGATTTTACAATGAGGGATGGAACAAAGAGTCATTATAAGTAGAAGTGTGTTAGGATATAACAAAATAACCTCCGATAGAGTATAACCACCCCACAAAGAGTCTACCTTGTCAATTTGTTTTTATTAAGAACCGCAAACACAAAAATCCTTATTTCAAAGAAATAATTGAAATAAATAGAAATATAAATATCAAGAAATTAAACACAGTTCCGAGGAATCAAAATGAGTTTATATATATATATAAATCTGAAATTCAATTAAACTTATTCCCATTAAGAGGAAGACCCATGACAATAAAACTTAATAGTAACTACACACAGGGAAGATACGTAATATGTGTTACATCCCTCATAAGGGAAGCACAACTAAATGTAGTGAAACCCCACTCAGGGCTACATACCATAAATTAAATTTCGTTAAGCCTCATCCTATGCATCCATGGAATGAAAATTAGTAGAGAGTCGACCTCTAGAAATAACTTCACTCATTGCACTAAAACCATACCCATAACCATCATTAAATTTGGCATTAGAAACCTCCAACATGAAAATGGAAATTCCAATAAAAATTGAAATAGAAGATTAGGGGCATATTATACCTATCAGACACAAAATTGACCCATGTTGCGACATGTGCACCAACCGAGTACACGACAATGAGAATAGTTCTCACAGGTGAACAAATAAACAAAAAAAGGGAGGGGTAGTAGAAACACCCAGAGAAGCTCGATATAAAGACCAAGCTACGAGTTAACAAAACCCCAATCATTCACTTAAATTCCAAACTCCATAGAAGAACGAAAAAAATGTAATCCAAAAAGGATGACCATATCGATATGGGTTTTAATCAATTTATCAAAATGGAAAGAGTAACCAGACCCTACCCATTACATGAAAAGATAAGACTAGAAACAAAAAACGGAGAAGTTGAGCTATTATATGAAAGCAATATTACATGGGTTTTCTGAAGCCAATAATTCAACTCGCCTTCGCCGTAGTCCTGAAACACCAATTAAATATTTATACGATTCAAAATAGAGCCTATAATTGTAGCTATGAATATGAAAATTAATTAACAAACTAGAACATAAGGGATTCATACATTACCTTCATAGTGGGGGGAAAGGCAACTAGAATCAAACCCAAAAACCTAATTCAATAGGGGTTTACATTTTTCTATGACTTCCACCATATAAAATGTAATGTGTAGTAATAATTGCAAAGAAACGAAGATTAATTAGAGCAGTTTCCAATTAAGAATGAAAACCGACAATAAATTCACCATAAGAACTACAAATTACCAAAATTTATACATGATACTTTGAAACCTGTGAGCGATGCTTTTTTGAGAAATATGAAAAAGAAAAAGCTAAATGAGCCTCAAAGGGTCTAGGGTAAGCAGTTAGAATTGGTCCAAATTAATCTCCATGCTTAGATGAAGTCAAATAAATCACAAGGGTTAAAACGTATCCTTGCCACATGGTACTCAAGTGGGCCACAACCATGTGGGCAAGTCGAATTTCATATCAACCATTATCTATATGGTATAGCCGTATTATCCCATATGGATGCCATCAATGAAAGGTTCAAGGGAGAAAAGTTGTTGAAAAGTCCAAACGCTTACAAGTGCGATGACATAAACCCAAGCTATATGATCTAGTCAGGTCTGTCATGGAAGAAGGTATAATGTTAAATTCATGTGTAATATGGTTATTACATTACAATAATGGTATTTTTCACTAACCTCAAATGTATATATACAAAGTATGATATAATGGGGAGAGATACATTAAGTATGATATAATGGAGAGAGATACATTTAAATCAACATATGTTTATGTTTAACTATTGAGGAGATAATCGCAAGTTCCAAATAGAATAACACAAATGAACAATGTCACTAATTGACTCAAGGAGATTTGAGATACTTACACAAAGTACTAAACTTTTATGTTTGACTCTTGAGGAGATAATTGCAAGTTTTAGATAGAATAACGCAAATGAACATTGTCACTAATTGACTCAAAAAGAGAAAAAAGCAATAAATTCAATTGGTGAAAAATTGTGTAAGTACCAAACTTTTATGTTTAACTATTGAGAAGATAATTGTGAGTTCTAGATAGAACAACGCAAATGAACAAGGTCACTAATTGACTCAACAAAGAGAAAAAATAAATAAATTCAATTGGTGGAGATACTTACACAAAGTACTAAACTTTTATGTTTAACTCTTGAGGAGATAATTGCAAGTTCCAGATAGAACAACACAAATGAGCATTGTCACTAATTGATTCAAAAAGAGAAGAAAGAAATAAATTCAATTGGTGAAAAATTGTGTAAGTTCTAAACTTTTATGTTTAACTATTGAGGAGATAATTGTGAGTTCCAGTTAGAACAACGCAAATGAACAATGTCACTAATTGACTCAAGAAAGAGAAAAAATAAGAAAAAATAAATAAATTCAATTGGTGTAAAATTTAGGTATGTTACAGATGGCATCAAAGTTATATGTTTCAAAGCTATGGCTACGGGTAAACCACAAGAAGAGAATAGCATGCATAAGTCAATGTATATCATAATATCTATGAAAACTAATTTGTATTATTTGTTGGAAATAAGGTACAAGGGTATATAGGATGGCAGAAGCCTCAAATCCACCTCTCATTGATTAAGGAGAGGTTTATGTCGGAGGGGACAATACACCTCTAACAACTATGTTCTTGGATATTATGATGAGTTTGCACCAGGAATTGGTTAACATTTGAGATGGTCATTGACATTTGTTGAAGAAACTGAGGAACAAGAACAATTGATAAAAGACTTGACTAGGAAGTAAAGTCATTATCCTCTTGATACAAAGGTATAAGGAGATTAGTAAGATCCTTTAAAAGTGAAATATGCTGATCCTAAAACTACTAAATCAAAAATTGGAAACGAGTCTTATAAAACCTCTCCAAAATCACATAGAACTACAAAGAAAAAAGAAATTGAACTACATGGAACATGTATAAAGATAAGACCAACCACCTTTGATGGTGATAAAGAGGAAGACACATAATCTTAGTTTCTAAAGATTAAAAAGTATATTAAAGTTTATAAATATGATAGTAATTTAAAATCCAGATTAGGAGTTTACCAATTGTAAGGTAAAGTTGCCCTATGGTGTGAGAGGCAAAAATAGTGGATAATTCGAAGGAGAAAATAGATCCATCCAAATAATTTTAGAAAAAAATTAAATATTACATAACTGAGAGGTATTATGATGATCATGAAAAATAATTCCATGATTTAAGATTGTAACAATTACCCTCGATGAATTTGTTGCTAAATTCACAAATTTATTACACTATGTCCCTTACATAAAGGAAGAGAAAGAAAAAGAGCATATATTTTTAAAATTGTTTTCCATTTTATTATAAATAGAGGATTGAATTTGAAAATACGAAAACAATGGAGAAAGTAGCGAGGAAGGAAATTTTGTGCTATCAAAAGTTCAAAAATAATATTGAAGGCTCAAAATTTGGGTAGAACAAAGATAAAAATAAATTTATAGGATGGATGGAAAAAAAATCTTACCTGAATAATTTTTGGAGAGATCCCAAGCAGAAGACATTCAACCAAAATGAACAACCCCAAAGCACTCAATCACAAACTAGGTCAAAACCAATGGAACTCAATAATATGATAATAGTTGGGGTAATGGAAAGAGAACCCCTAAAGTGTTGGGAATGTGGAGAACCCCACGTGTTAGAAGAATGTCCACACAACCCAATATATTTTCAAAATATATAGTTTTTTCATGAAGCCACTACAATAAATGATATTACAACAATCATTCCAGATATCATCGGAGCACTAGAAGAGAGATAAACAGAGTGCCAATCCTCCATGATTGAAATCGAATGTAACATTTTAAAAAATCATGTATATGTACTAATTGATTGAGGAGCTATACTTAGCTATATCAGTCCAAAAATAGTGGTAAAGTTTAACATAAAAGATGAAAAAATAAAAAATGCATGGTTAGTACAACTAGAAACAAAAGAAAAGAGGAAAGTAAAAAACTATGTAAAACAAGTTCCTCAGAATTTAAATGGTTGTAAAACTAAGCTAAATCAAAACATATTTCCTTTAGGTTCATATGACCTATTGATAGGTATGGACTAGTTTGAGAGAATGATAGATGAAATAAATTGTTTAAAGAAAATTTTGCCTTGTGTCAATGAATAAGGAATTACACAAGTGATAAAAGGCATAGCCATACTATGTCTCTGATGAAAATTTCCATCTTACAACTTAAAATAGGTGGAAGAAACGGTTGCAACCTCTTTGTTGTGTAAATAGAATAAAATTGTCAAAAAATATAAAATTCAAAATTACAAGTTTCCTATAGTCAAACAATTTAAATATGTATTCTTGGAAGGACTTCCAAGATTACAACCCAATAGAGATGCTTATTTTTCAATATATTTATGGCCAAGAGCAACTCTAGCATCTAAAGCACCTTACAGAATGAGTATTCTTGATTTCATGTTTATAGCTTCTAGGAAAATTTGTGATGTTGTTGACGTGCCTTTCATTTCGGGTGAAGACTTCACCCATTTTCAGGGACATGAAGCTTGAGATATTATTGGAAGAATTCTAGACCAACTTAAATAGAGGGGGAGTGAGTATTACCGTTGGAGAATGTTGGATTTATGTGGGAATGAAAATAACTTTTGAAGACTAAAGTAAAAAAATTATTAAATAATAATAATAATAATAATATCCATTTTTTAAAGGTCACGGCCAAGCCAACACCAAATTGGTGTATGAGACCCCTTGTTTGTGGGACAAGGACCCACCTCCGCGCAGCGATTTGAACTCTAAGTCACGGAGGCATTACATTCTCTACCCCTCTGGTTTTGACTGTGACTCTTAGGAGAAACACATGCTCTTAACCATTAGGCCACTCAAGCTGTATTGATCTAAAATGAGTTTGAATTGTATTGATCTAAAATAATTATTAAAATAATAAAATATTTAGAAATGGAAAAAAACATTAAAAACTAAATACAAAATTAATAATTTTAAAAGGAATAGGTGAATAATAAGACAAATGTTTAATTATTTAATATGAAATAAATTATTAAAAAATAATGTTGATTTCAAATATAATAAAATATTGAACTCAAATAAATTATTAATTAAAATGTTGAATTTAAATCAATAATTAATTAAACTGTTGAATTTAGATCAATTATTAATTATTGAAGTAAAAAACATTAAAATAAATTAGATAATAAAGGATTTAGAGTTGAATTTAAAAGAAATTAGTTAATAAACTATTTAGAGTTGAATTGAAAATTAGTAAATAACTAAATTCAAATAAATTATTAACTAATTAAATATATAAAAATAAAGCCAAAAATATTAAGAATTAAAAAATAAATTTGTATGAAAGATGAAGATGGGATAATTTAATAGAGGCGAATTAGTTAAGAATTTGATTTGAAGTAATAAGTAAAACATTCTATTTCGTAATAAAAGAATAAGATGAATATTATTTTAATTTATAATTGAAATTGTATTCAGAATTATAACTTCATTTAGTAATTGATTATTGAGAAAGATTAGAAATAAGCGCTAACAAATTTAAAGAAAACTTTTATTAGAATACTTTTATTAATTAGAAAATAAAATTAAAATATATGAAATGAAAATGATTGGGAAAACGAATAATATTAATTAGGGAAGCTAAGAGTTAATGAAATTTAATTAGAAAGACATTAATTTTAAAAATAGGGATATAAAGAATGGTTTAAATGAAAGGATGTCCAAAGAAAAAAGTAAAGATGAAGAAGAGGCGAGGGTAGGGGGAGGTAGGAGGAGGGATGATGCTTACAAAGGATTAGAACTTGTATTATAGGTAGAGGGTTTAGAGGTTAAGAAATGGATGGCGGGTTTCCAAGAATGCCTCAACTCGTATCTATTTTTTAGATACTAGTATCCATCTTCTGGTATCCACTTTCTCAAGAATATGGATATTAGTTGAACCTTTCTTAGAAAGCCACCATCTATTTCTTAACCAATAAATCTTGCATCTCTAATATAATTTCTAACCCTTCTTAAGACGCCCCATTTGTCTACCCTCTCAGCCTTTTTTGCCGACCCTCCTTTCATTTAAATCTTTCTTTTTATCCCCCTTTTTAAGATTAATTTCCTCTTAATAATTTTCTTTTTAATTCTTAGCTTCCTTAATCAATATCATTCTTTAATTAACGATATTCCACTTATATATAATTTGCCCCCATTAATCAAATTATTTTTCCCAAATTATTTTCACTTCCATTATTTAAATTGTATCTTCTAATAATTTTAATAATATATTCTAATATAAACTTCAATTTTATTTCAATTCTCACATTCAGGCCCTACAATCCTCTTATGCTCTGAGTGAACGCATCTATGGAATCCTTGAGAGGAGTAGCACCTAACCCCTATACCTCCCTATCGCCCCCTTATCACATGATTGTAGAAACTCCATACCCGCACGTTCAATAAATGCATCCTATTTAAACTACTTAAGATGGTGTTGATGCCTCGCCCTTGAGCCTTCTCAACCATCACAACGCACCACATGCGCTTCCATAGTTAAATCCTTTGTAATTCCAATACTTTGTGCCCCACCTACTTGACTAAAAAATAATATACTATTTATACAAGATCATGCTTTGATCTACAAATTCATTGACATCTACCCATCTAAAACCCCCCTCCTAACTGTACTGGTCAAATATGGAAGCTCAAGGAAAACTATGAAGTCAAACTACACACAAAAGGCATACTCACAATGGTATTTTAATGCCATGAAAACCATAAAGATTACATGCAATGCGGCCCTTACTTTATCAATTGAAAAGGCCTTTACATGAAACACTAGATGCCCAAACTCAACCTACATAAGGATGATTTCACTTGGGCACTTGTCTCGATCTGTTTGTACCTAAACCAATTCATATATTGAAACCTTCAAACCCTGTAGGATATTAGCAAGAAACTGGGTCAACTAGTTCACTTGTCAGAGAAAAATAGGAACAACCTCCACCTTTCTTATGCACATATTTGTGCTTATATGAATCTCCTAGGTTCACTTCTAGAAGATATCACCATTGAATATAAACATGGTGCATGAGTTGAAACATAGGATTGTGATCATGTACCATTTTGTTGCCGCAAATTCCATCAACATCATCATCTATTAAGATACTTTCCCCTAAATGATCCAAAGCCAAGAACCCACCAAGAGTGAAAACTCGACAAGGAGGGTTTCATGAAAGTTCCTAGTAAAAAGTGTCATAGAAAGAAAGCTAATGCTACCATCTCATCCAATAATCATGTGTAACACCCTCCTCCCACATCTACCCAAGCAAGCATCTAAACAGGGTAAACATGTGATGATAGGCCACTATGATATGACTAGACCTCGTAAGTCACATTAAGGGTGTGAATCATTGGAAGCACACCGTATAGACATCCAATGTCACCAACATAATCGCAAGAGGACAAATCAGCCACTCACATAGTCTGTCCCTTGATCCCATTGTTTTTTTAGGTCTCTTAGGCCATAGTCACTCTCATCATATTGGAAAGGGAGTGACTAGAAACCTAAAGTCACTCTCACAGGTCTTTCTGCCAGAGAATGTGGACCAAAATTGTTATTGCTATGCCAACGACTCCCAGGTTTGAGTCTCCTATTCAGGCCTAGATCTCAGGTCACTACCAAGAATTGAACCATATCTCTAAATCATGACAATACTAAATCAAATACTTGTTCAAGACCTTCGTAGGACCCTAACTAGCAATGATAGGAATTTGGTCAAAAACGTAGTAAATATGCAACCTACAAGCATAAATAATCGATTTGAGCATTGGAGTCTCATACTTCTCTGAGATTCATTATGAAGCATTGTCTCCTTATGACATTAGCTTCCATTTCATCCATTATCTCATAGATACATGATCATTCAATAGCAAGTAAGAAGATGATGAGAGCCACTCATGGTTATTGTCATAAAACATGTAAATAACTAGCATAATATGGACATAAATACTATAAACATATCAACCATCAAATCCATAAATATATTAGTACCTTTAGATGGGAAAATCAAGGGAAAGTATTTCTAATTAATGATACAATGAACCATCCAATTTGGGACTACAATGTTCCACACGATCGTAGAATGGATGATGTAATTCTATCTTCAACCATTCATCCCCATGCCATATTCCAAGCATGAATGTGGGATCTCATAGAAAACATGAATCAAAACTCATCAGGGGCTTCCAAAGTCTATCCACCTCAACCCATCAAACAGTGATTCCACCTCACACTTAGACATCACCATAACCATCACCATATCGGTCTCCATGTTTTTCATCCATGGCTCAAGAGTGTTTGTTCCAATCAAGGCTCAAGGAATAGTAGCTCAAACCACAACTGTAGTTGGGCTCCAGAGCATTTGTCTAACGAAAGATCCAACACTAGTAAATCTGTCTTTATGAATTTACCTTAGAGGTTACCAATTCCTTATAGTGCATTATGATGCTAGCAATGTAGTGGGAGGTTACGCAATCTAACCCAAACTAACATTCTTGATGCTACCATTGTATATGTGTCAAAATATCGGAACCAGGGAGTAACAAAAGGTCCCATAGATCCCCAAAACCATGAACCTTATTGGAGAATATACTCTCGTTCCTCTCATGATGTATACTTAACTATGAAGAAGGCATTAGGGCATATCAGGATTCTGCATATCACGATTTGAAGCAAGACGCGATACTCGATGGAATGTGGGATGTTTTGCTTCAGAGTAATAACCCATGTAGAGGACCATACCCAAAAAATATTTGATTTCCCCTATAGGGTATTGATAAATATTTGGAAAGATATCTACGACTCTAGATCCAGAGTCCTTTCTTGAGCATCGTGTGAGTCAATATCTAGATTTGGCTTAAAATACAAATTTATGAGGCTTTGAGGACGTTGTGGTGTAAAGAAACATGACATCAATGAGATCCACACCATGGAAGACCTCATATCAGTTAGAAATAACCTCTGATGTGCCATATTGAACCACAAAACCAACTTCGGTGCTCCCTTTTGACTGCTCAACACCATAAGATAGATGATAATCTCTTAACACCACTAGTTTGATCATGTATCTTTGATGGGGTCAATCTATAAGGATAATCCAATGCTGCATTAGCTGACTATTATCTATCAAATCCATATAAAACTTGGCCAAGGCTATATTTACCATATATAACAATAGTTGACCTCATTCAACCTATTTAGCATTTGGATTTATAATATTGGTAATAATAATAATTGGGTCTATATTATTCTAATATTGGGTTTAATATTAGGGTTTCTAGTATTTGGTTTCAATATAAGGGTTTATACTATTATTGTTTAATACATGGATTTTAATCTTAGGGTTTAATATATATGGTTTATTATATAAGGTTTATAATATCGACATTAATATATAGGGTTTATAAAATTTTGGTTTATAATTTGGATTTATAATATTATGTTTAATATTAGGGTATATAATATACGATTTATTAGGGTTTCAATGGAAATTGAAACTTACTCACTTATTTGAATACTTAACTTATCCATACTTATATTAAAATGCTATTTTTTTTAAATGACATGAAAATTATGGTGAGTATATCTAGGGTTTCCTTACTTTGCATCTCAAGATGCATTATTGTTGCTATACTTGGAACTCCTCCAAACAAGCTCTTCACCTTTGTTGTCGACTATATTTTCTCTCTTCCTAACAACTGTTAGGTTCCAAGATAGCCTTGGTCTATTTTAATGGACTTCATATTGGTGCCCCAATGTTTAGTCTCTTCAGGTGGTGGCCTCATATGGCCTCACTCGTCGACCACTCCTATTTGTGCAAACCTATTGATGACTGTGAATTATTTCAAAAATGTATCCAGAGGTCCAAGAGGGCATGGCTTTGGATGTCTACTTTAGTTAGTCTAGTCAATGGATAAACATATGACAAATAATAGGTTTTCAATCCTCTTTCCTAGCAAAATAGTCATTATATGTTGTGTTCTTTCTTGGGATTTCTCAACACTTTTTAACATTATATTGTTTGGCATATATTGGTGCTAAGGTAGGGCATTCTATTTCCTGTTCCATTAGTATCATTTCCTAATAATATTTTATGTCATGAACTGGTGATGGGAAAAGCATCCCCTGTTCCATGTCCAAAACACCTTCTCCTCCCTTTATGCTGATAAATTCATAATGCTTTGAGTTTTGAGATATTAATTAAATTTTTTTAGGGAAAATTGTTTGTTTAATGGGAAAAAATACATATATCATCATATCCCTCAAAAAATCGATTGAAAATAAATGGATCATACCTATAAAATTCCAGTGCCTACATTATGAAGGAAAGCTCCTCCATGTTTTCTCCTTGCTCAATGAAACTATTATATACAAAAACACAACAATACTATTGAACTCTAGACTAAGTGAAGATGCTCCTGGTATCAAGACGTTTAACGAAACAACATTAGCCTTCAAAAAAGTATTTCAAGGCGCAACCCCTAAATCTGCAAAATAGCCCCAATTTGTTCCAGGTCCATAAAGTTTTGACCAAATGGAAACATGGCCCAACTTTGTTGGTTGTCAACATGGAGGTATCCTCTCTTTTTTCTTCCCATCCAAAAAGGGAAATGATCTATAGTATCGATGGTTTTAGTCAAAACTAGAATATCTTACTCAATGTATGTTCTCACTTTGGACACGAAATTGTGACATTTATCTATGCTCTAAAGGATTCTTAATTGTGCAATTTGATACCCAAAAGGACATCCAAAACTTGCTTGCTTTCTAGCATCATAATCTTCTTGAAATCATTGGGAAACTTCAAAGGAACGGACATGGAAAGAATTGAAAAACATGTTTTCACCTTTGCAGGCATATATGTGAAAATATATCTTGGCAAAAGATTTCCAATTCAAATAACTTTGAAGCACACAAAATTTCATTGGTCTCATGTTTTAGACTATAAAAACACGATCTTAAAATGTCATGAATGTTTCCAATCCAATCACTTGCGTAGTACTTATTTGTAAGGTAAGAAATCACCAAAGGAAACCCAAGCATCCAAAAGGATGACATTTATCATTGTCATCCCCTTCTTAGGAAGAATAAGAAGAAATAAAAGGGAATTCCCAAACTGAACATGTAAAAGAAATGGCTCCCTCTAGAAATGAATATGAAGAGGACTCCGTGCCACCGACAAGATTAGTTATATACATTTACCATGGCCCTTTACTTAGTGGCCTATATATTTTAGATGGTTTTGGGGGCACTAAAAGAGCCCATGATTTGGAGAGATTTGAATCGTCCCATGTGGTTATTGAAAATGCAATGAAAATGGTTCTAATTGAACCAGGTCTAGATGTTTGGCATAAGGTATAAAAAAGGAAGGGAAAAAGGCTCGTTTGTGCCACAAATATCTATTTTTTATGGTTGCCCCCTAGTTATGTTCACAAATTCGTTTAATGTTTCCTTTTGTTTTTAAGTTATACTAAAAAGTTTTTTGTCTTAAAAATGATTTATAGCATATGGAAAATGTAATTTTTTTTTTTCCTTTATGAATAAAATTATAAATACTAATATTAAAGCACCAATTTTAAAACCCAATAATAATACTTAATACTAATATTATAATATTAAAATAATAATAATAATAATATATATAATAATTATAGAATTATATTATAATTATATAATATTAATATATTATAATTATAACTTAATAATACTAAAACTTAATTATTATATTTATATTGTAAATAAATTTAAATGTTTAATAAATTATCAAATTACATCATGAAATGTTATTGTGAGAAGTAATTGGAGGAAGTGTCTTCTTACAAGTTCCTAGAAATTGATTTTTGTCACAAGCCTCAACTAGAACTATAACATTGAGAAAAGGATTAATGGGGTGGAAATCTTATTTTGGTCTTGAAAATAATTGTAAAACGAGAAACCTCGTAATGTGGGATAGAAAGAAGTTCCTCTTTGAAACTTTAGTCACTTTGGTTATCTTATATGGATGTGAGCTTTGGGGTTGTAGCATCTCTAGAGAATCCTCAACAAAGATTGAGCAAATGAAGAAGCATTTTGTAATGTATAACCTCAAAATTAAAAGCAACACACCCTATCCTATTCTCCTTATAGAAGTGGGTCTTTCCCCTATTGAGAACCTAGATATGACTACGCTTATGTTGTATAAGCACAAACTCAAATAACATAGGAGACCATAGACTTCCTAAACTAGCTTTAAATTCCAGCTAAAACCACCTAAGGCTCAAGCGAGACTTCTGTAAAGACACCAAAGCCTGGTTAAACCATTTGGAGATCCATGAGAACGTTGCATTGCAAAACATTAATAACATTAAAAATATTGTTACTTCTAAGTTCAAAGAAAAAATGTGGTTTGAGAAACATTTAATAGGTAAAAGAAAATTAAGATATTATAAGGAGGACATGAACCCCAATGTAGAAGATCAAAAGTATTTCTATGTTTTAAATAGCTCAAAGAAGAAAATCAATATATCCAAGAATAGAACAAACTCTCATGAGCTCCATAGTGAAACAGTAGTTGGGCAGTGCCTAAACACCATGGGGGAAGTCATCTATGTGAGAATATGAACATCGAGAATGAAATTCACTTCCTCTTAGAGTGCCCCACATACAACCACATTATATCTCAGTTTCAAATCTCTGTTGCAATGCTCACATTAGACTTTTTACCATGTCACATGTAAAAATTATAGTGAGCTAGGAAACCTTCTCTCCAAGCTTTTTGACCATAAGAATAAAATCTTAAATCAAACTAAATAATTTATTTCTTTAAGTTTTATAGACTAAAATTTGTATTAATAAACTTAAATCATCATTATCACCATCCTCACTAATTAAATAAAACCATATTGAATTCATTTGAGTTTGAATAACAATTTGAAATTGCAAATAACAAAACGCTTTCTTTTATGGCCCATTTAGTGGACTTGAATTCACAAATCTTCAGAAGTTCTCATCTATTTACTCACAAAAATATCTATAATTACACCATTTCAAGATATGAGTACACAGATAGTAGTAAATAATCATTTTTTTAATATTTATTAACTCAACAAAAATAAAGTAACATTTTCTGTAAATTTCAGCCCCCAAAAAAATGATATTCAAGAAAATTATATTTTTTCGGGTTAGCAAGATTATCCATACTTGAGTCTTTAATTTTAATTACAATTTATTAATATAAAATAGATTTTCGAAATGAAATAAATTATTAGTTGTTAAATATAATTATTGAATGATTATTAAAGATCTTACCAGGTTTCACAAACGATATACGGCTGGTATTAGCTTTTTTAGAGAGTGTTGTCCGAAAAAATGTTGGGATGTTATGCAAGCCGCATATCCGTAAAAACGGATAACCATCTAGGCCTGTTTACATCTATCAACCTCTGAACTCAATCAATTCTCTGAAATATGATAATCAAGACAGAAATGGAGATGGTGAATGGACAAATTAATCCAGCGAAAGATGGCTAACAATGAACCATTAACTAGTTAAGACAATACATAAAATTATTGATATAAAAAAATAATAAAATTTCTCACATGGTCAAGAAAATTACTATCGATAAAGTCCAAGCTTCAGTAAAAAACATATACAAAGTACTATAAATTTTTCACTTATATTTTATATATATATTCGTATATATCAATTTATTCATCAATATATCTTACTCAAAATTAATACAAAATTGAAACAGAGTATTTAATTTTTATGTAAACGCTATTAAGAGCATGCAACCTGCATATTATTCCTTACTTCTGACAGCCGCCTTTAAGTACTACAGCAGATGACATGTTGATTTGCATTCAATTCTTCATGGGATTCTCGGTTGCTGACTATCTCAAATGACACTAAACCCCACGAAGCAGGGGAATCTTGTATATATGTAACCCTACGAAACCAGAAAATCTTATATATATATAATATAACAATGTGTCTATATTATTATAAAATCGAAGCAAGGTATTTAGTTTATATATAGTATTATATTACGGGCATACAACATGCATGTTATTCCTGCCTCTGACAGCCGCCTTCAATACTCCCGCAGGTAACATGTTGCTTGTCGTTCAATTTTCCCAGAGATTCTCCATCGCTGACCATCTGAAATTACACTAAACCCTACGGAGCAGGGGAATCTTTCACAATATTTTTTTGAAGTTGTTTTTTGTCATTTTTTTGGAGTTGTTTTAATTTGGTAGAAAAAATTATGATAAAATATTGATTTATGCTATTTAGATTAGTTTTCTATATACAGGATTTAGCACTTTGAATTTTTTTAAATTTTTTTTATTGTGTTACCGTTATGCATCACACTTATAATTTCAATAAATAATAAATTAAAAAAATAATAAACATCAAACAATCAAAAAATACACAACTCGATTTAAAATCTCTGGATCTTCTTAAACGATATTTTCTTGAGCGTATCCTAAAGATCGCTTCATATTCATCGTTTTCACAAACATTGACTTCTTGAATGTGCATGTACTTTGGCATGTTCTTCCATCCTCACGCGCCAGCGGGGCAAAACGCCACTTGTTCTGCTTTCTATTTTAAATATATAATAGGGTGGACAGAAAGCTAAGTATTGTTTATGGGAAGAGCGAACAAAGGTAAACATATGAAGCATTGAAACCGCTTTTCGTGAATCGACCCGGCCAACAGAATTCAAGAGAGCGCCACACGCATGCGTGAATCCTGAAAATTGTTGTTTGGTCTAACTTTAATGGGATTCAAAACATAGAATAACTGCTTCATTTTTCACGCTTTTCCAAGAGGCTACTTTTTCTGCACACCTTGTTTCATATTATAATATAAAAATGGGAGTTATTTTTAGTGTTAGTTTTTAGATTTCCTTGTGCGGGAATCTGATCCAAATATTTGAAAATTTTGATTTGTGTTTTTAAAATTAAATTTTTGAATGTATATATTTATTTAGTATTCTGGAAAATTTCTAGAGTATTTTAACTGAACATGATTATCTATCAAACTTGTGATTTCAATAAATTCTTCTTATATTTTGGAGAAATTTGACCCAAAAAAACCACATCAAAAATTTCCAAATAATTACACTAAAAACAACTCCACAAAAATATAAATTAAAAATTTCCAAATAATTACACAAAAACAACTGCATAAAAATGTGGCTGCCGGTAAATTATTATTCAAAGTTTGTTTTGTCACTTGTATGATGATAGGGACTGGTGGCCAAGAAAGATGACCAGTTTAACTTGGTAATAGGTTCTTGCGAGGACTGGCAAAAGTTCAGACCTGTCAACGGTGTTTTGTTTTGTTTTCTTACCTGCAAAAGTTGAGCCGGCTGTTGTCTTATGCTGTCTCGAGCTGAAGAAATTACCAGTTATTTAATAACTCCATTTCAGTGCACGTCGAATCTATATGTTATTAAATAAATAAATTCGAAGTACAATAGAAAAGCAAATATCTGGTTAATAAACAAAAACGATACAGACGCCACATATAAAGCGATGGAGAAATCTCGATACGGGTCGCATATTAGAAAACATCATCCTCGGTGTTCCTGCTAGACGGCGCGATGCATAAATTCCTATGCAAGTTGCATCCTAGAAAACGGCGCCCTTTTGTTTTCAATGGATCAATCAGCTATCAAATCAAAATAATTTTTCTGTAAACCTTGTTTTGAAAAGAAATATGATAATATGATATCCTACAATCTAGATGCCTACCATACCAACTATATGACTTTACTATATATTATAGAATGTACATTTATATATAACATATTCATGAGTTATCCGTGAAAATATCGTGCTCAGTGGTCCAGCTTGATGGCGGCGGCCGACATTTTGTCAAGCTAGTTGGCATTGACAGGTCATTTATAATTTTGTTTTTCAATTAAGTGCATTGACATATCAACCTAAATGTACATATTATTTTTCAGTTTTCGAATGTTGATCTTAAAATTTTATATGTTTGTTAAAGCACACCTTCAATAATCCTACGGTTTCATAACAATTATGACAATGTCACATAAATTTTGGTTTCACGATAATTATAATAAGATTTTATAA